>JBAMBR010000688.1:0-50028 GCA_037044475.1 Zaprionus obscuricornis
AAACGAGAGTACTGTACTGCCATATTTTTAGATGTCTCTCAAGCATTTGATAGAGTCTGGCTAGAAGGTCTAATGTACAAGATCAAGACAATGCTCCCCAGCAACACCCATAAGCTTTTAGAGTCTTACCTTTACGACAGAAAATTTGTTGTGAGATGCAACACTGCTATATCTGATGACTTCACTGTTGGAGCTGGAGTTCCCCAAGGTAGTGTGCTAGGGCCAACACTATACGTCCTCTACACAGCAGACATCCCGACAAGCACACGAATAACAACATCTACGTTTGCTGATGATACAGCTATTCTTAGCCGCTCAAAATGCCCGAGGCAAGCAACTGCGCAGCTAGCTCTTCATATAATCGATGTCGAAAAATGGCTATCAGATTGGCGAATTAGAGTGAACGAACAAAAATGCAAGCACGTTACATTCACCCTGAACAGGCAAAACTGTCCGCCGCTAACGTTAAACAACACTCTACTCCCGCAAGCAGACGAAGTGACATATCTAGGAGTACACCTCGACAGAAGACTCACATGGCGCCGGCACATTGAAGCCAAAAGAACACACCTAAAGCTAAAAGCCAGCAGCCTCCATTGGCTTATCAACGCTCGGTCTCCCCTTAGCCTTGAATATAAAGTCCTGCTGTATAACTCGGTACTAAAACCTATATGGATGTACGGCTCCCAGTTATGGGGGAATGCCAGCAACAGTAATATTGATATAGTCCAGCGAGCTCAGTCAAAGATCTTGAGAACCATCACCGGGGCACCGTGGTACGTTCGCAACGAAAACATACAACGCGACTTAAACATCCTACCAGTCAAAGAAGTGATCGCAGAACAGAAGGAAAAGTACTTTACCAAGCTACTGTTGCACCCTAACCACCTGGCGAGAGGTCTAACAAGGTTGAGCAACCACTCACGTCTTCGTCGTAATGACTTACCTACCCAGCGACCGACTTGAGGGACGCGCAACCAGAATGCAGTTTTAACACACTGTTAGCTAAATTTTAATTTTAATGTTAAGATTCGTAAACTTATTGTTAGTCTCAAAATTTAGGAGAAGATTCAATAAATAAAAGCAAAGTCCTCAAAAAAAAAAAAAAAAAACATAACAACAATAATTATCAGTAATACGTTTGTTAATTCTAAATCTATGTCTTTTCATTCTACTTTATTTATAACGTTAGCAGCGGATTCCACTGTCTTAACGTCTACTAGGTCCCATTTTGGAATTCTGTTTAGTATTATATATTGGTTCGATTAAGAAATCTTCTAAAGATTTGCTTATTGCATTACTGTTCATTAATGTAATATGTTTTCTTTTTTTTTTTTAATTCAAATTAAGTTTTTTTTTTTAAACTGAATTGAAAACTTTTTTTTCAAATTTATTTAGCTAACTATTCAGCTAGCCATTCAATTTAAGAATGTAGGAAATGGAATTTAAGATATGAATTTTGTTTTAAATTGCAGTTTGATTTAGATTTATAATTTATTTTTTTTAACTAAATTGAATTCGGACGTTTTTTTTTCGTTATAATTATATAGTATTATTTATAATGCCTTTGTCGTACTTGTACGTTAAATTGTCATTACAAGTATATATGTATATATATATATGTATAGCCTAACAGTATATTTTTAGTTATATTAACTAATTGTTGGGAATTTGCAAAAACGAATGCAATGGGTTTTTTTTTATATGTATATACTTTTCATTTTTTTTTTTTTTATATTTATATACATTTTATTTGCAGACGAGTCAAAATTTAACCTTTTTGGTTTAAATGGAAGACAATATATTTGGCGGTGACCTAATACGGAGCTCCAAAGCAAACACCTAAAATCTACAGTCAAGCATGGTGGCGGTCATGTGATGGTTTGGGCCTGTATGGCAGCCTCTGGCGTGGGCAACCTCGTGTTTATTGACGGAATCATGGATGCCAGAATGTATCTCGAATTTTAAAAAAAAATCTGCATCAAAGTGATGAAAAACTGGGCATACGCGATCGTTTTCGATTCTACCAAGACAACGATCCGAAACATTCAGCAGGCATTGTGAAGTCCTGGCTCGTCTGGAACTGCCCTCATGTCGTCATTACACCAGCACAGTGTCCAGACTTAAATGTCATCGAAAATTAATGGGAAATATTGCACCAGGCTATTCGAAAGAGACAAATTTCGAATAAAAACGACTTAAAGAATGCTCTACTAGAAGAATGGCAAAAATACCAGTGGAAACGACCAAAAAATTAGTCTCGTCGATGGAAAATCGTCTGAAAGCTGTCAAGAAGCAGAAAGGAGGGCACACAAAATATTAGAACTTTTTTTTAAGGGTAATAAGTTAATCCAAATGAACTGCACGAAATAAGCTACGGCATGAAAAAAAGCCTGTACATTTTGTTTTTGTTAAATTTTGTTATTATTTTTATGATTAAGAAAATCTTTAGTTCATTAAATATGCTACTGTTTCTACTTAAAATATTGCGTTTTCATTTTTGGATTATCTTTATCAGGTTAGCTGCACTACCGACTTAAAGTTTTGTTATTCAACTGCACGAAATAAGCTGCGAGCCACTGTATATACATATTTTTTTTTTACAGACAACCTGCCTATT
This sequence comes from Zaprionus obscuricornis, assembly GCA_037044475.1. Taxonomy (NCBI): domain Eukaryota; kingdom Metazoa; phylum Arthropoda; class Insecta; order Diptera; family Drosophilidae; genus Zaprionus; species Zaprionus obscuricornis. The sequence goes on from JBAMBR010000688.1 coordinate 2,621, forward strand.
TTTTCACTTTGGCTTTATGAGCCTCACTTCTAATTGGGCAAAAAATATTTTGCTCAATTTTACATAATTATTTTAAATTATTAAATTAAAATTATTTTTGACTGCTTCTCCCAATTCGTCCGCGTCACCTGGTCGTCACATTTACGGTTCCGCTGACGCTCCCTTCGATGGCACAAGGGGCGGGGGTGATTTTTTGCGTGAGCTTTAGACAATTTCTCGGAATGTGTAGATGAGAAACGAATTAGCGATATTGTAGTACTTAAAACGCATTTTTTACTTGCCAGGGCTACCAATTGAGCATTGAGTACCCTTAGCTCAGATGTCATCTGCTGTATTCCTTCCTCTTGCTCTTCTGGTCGGTCCGACGAAGCGTAATCACTTTGGCCTGTGCTATCTAGACGAGTAATGCCTTCTCGATGTTACAAATTTTGGCTTCAATTTCCACGTTCTCCGAATAGATGGCTTCTATTTGTCGTAGAACTTCCAACTCTCTGGTAGGATCCTCAATTTCGAATTCTTCCATTGCCGTGACGTCAGACGTGACGCCATTGTCATATTGTCCGCATTGTCAGCAATATTTATTCATAGAAAATCGCAAACTCTTTTTTGTTGGTTGTTATACTCTCTAAATTCAAGATTAACAAGTTCGCGCTTCAGAAAATTTTCTGTGATAAACTTTCGACAGATGGCGAAATAGACGTCGCGCAAATTTTGTGACTTTCACTCCTCTATATTGAACTTTGCTTTTTCCAACCAGAGCGACATTTTTCTTGATATTTAGTGGACTGTATTTATCGCGATTTAATCCGGCTCGAATTATTAAGTAGTAGTTTAATTATTCAATTTATTCAATCTTCTCCTTTTACCGCTATAACGCCAACTATCAACTATACTTAAAATTACTATCGATAAGTGAGCTGCCAACTCTCTCCAATATGAGCCGTCAGCCCTCGACCTCCAGTGTTACCGTTTTATAAATCCAAGTTTCTGCGATAAACTTAAAATTAGCTGGTGCGTAGCAGGAGCTTAATATTCGTATAAAATAAGTAATTATATATGTATAGTATAATAATTATTAACTTAAAATTGAAAGTGCTTAATAAATATATAAAATAAATAAATATATATGTAAAGTATAATAAATCTATAAAATAAATAAATATATATAATATAAGAAATATTAACTTAAAATTTGCGAGTGCGTAGCACGAGCATTATAAATATATAAAAAAAAAATATATATATGTATAATATAATAATTATTAACTTAAACTCGGCGACATATACATATACTTGCCCCTCTGTAGATTTTCAGTTGCTCGCGGTTCAAAGACTTTTTAATTTAAATTGCGTACGGAAACCCATTCGTCAAAATATTTTTTTTTAGGTTGATAAGACTGTCAGTGACATCTGTGCAATATTTCAAATCAAAATAATCATTAGTGTTTATTATACGCTTTTTTTCTAAAACACAGAAAGTGCATTCGGCAATTTTCAACATTAGTGAAATCATTCAACAAAAAAGTTCGATCAAATTTTGTGTTTGGAATCAAATTTCTGGTGCCGAAACGTTTGGATCGTTTTGCAAAAGGCTTTTGGTGATAATTTTATGTTGCGACCAAGTGTTTTTGACTGATACAAATTGTTCAAAAAGGGTGATGATCAACCCATCAATGAAATCAATGAGTTGGTGCTCGAGAATTGATTAACAGGCAGAGACCTTTCTAACAATATTGAAATATCGGAAGGATCTGTAAAAACCATTTTAAAAGATAATTTGCGGCTAAGAAAAGTGAATGCACTGTTGGTTTGAAAATCAATCAATTTTCTTGATATGCACCGTCGCATACGGCATTCATTCTCGTGTGTTTTTCGCCAAAAATTCCACCAATATAGTTCCACAACCACCGTATTCACCTGATTTAGCTTCATGTGACTTCTGGCTGTTCAACAAACTCAAACTACAGCTCAGGGGAAACTGTTTTGAGTCAATAGATGACATTAAACGTGAAATATAAGTATAAGAAGTATAGTATGGGAAGTGTGGCTCAGTTGTTAGAGGGTTGGACTCGCGTGCTAGTGGTCCGCTGTGCAAATCTTGAAATAATTTTTTCAAATCATAAAATAATCAAATATACTAAAATTAAAAATCTTTAGTTTTTCAAGGGATTGAATTAATGTTGTTAATATATAGGTATTATAATTAAGTTAAATTTATATATATATTAATATGCATTCTTTTGTTTTAGTCAAAACAAAGGCCGGCTGTGTTGGTCGAGTAGGTAATCATGTATCCCCTAATCAACACAGTCGTGGGTTCGATTCCCACTCAGGTCTAGAAATGTCATACGAAAAAGAAAGATTTTTCGTCATTTATTTATTAATATACTTAAATTAATCATTTCACTCAAATCTTTTACTATGAAATTAAAAGTAAAGTCAAAACCAATTACACTATTCTACATACAATAATTATTTGACAAATGATAGCTAGCTCTTCAGAATTTTTTTATTTTTGCATAACATAAGTACAGTTATATTTTATTCAAGGGTGCAGGTACTTTTTGTCGGGTGCACACAACTGTAGCCATCCCTACTTGTTTTAAGTTGAGTTTTGTTAGCTTCGATGTGTCTGCGCCAAGTAAGTCTTCTAACGAAGTGTACTCCTAAGTACGTAACTTCGTTAGCTTGCGGAATTGCGGTATTGTTCAGTGCAAACATAGTGCAGTTTTGCCTGTTAAGTTTAAATTAGAGGTTTGCACGAATACATTGTTAATTTTCGGTTATTTGAGTACCACATGTTTGGAACTCAATTCATTGTGCCAAACCGATTTCAACTGAATGAACGAATGTACGAATGGGGGTTGTTTTTAATGCTATAGACATTCGTTTCATTTAACCAAAGCATATTAGCAAAAATGAAATATTGCGAATCAATTTATTCTTGTGGAATAGAGTACTCGAACGCGATATTCAATATTTCATTGCGTCGCTGCTTCAATGTTGTAAATTTTTTACTCATTCCTTTACAACATTAACCGAACTAGCTTGGTTGAATGTTCTTGCTCATTCAGTCAGAATTTCTAGTGAATGTACCAAATGCCGTTTTGAATGCAGACCGCTAGTTTAAATGTAACGTGGTTGCATTTCAATTCATTTACTTTTATTTAGGTTAGACATCTTCCTACTTTGACCAAATGAATAGCTAGTTGCGCTGTTGGTTGCACTGGCTATTTTGAACGGCTGAGAATAGCTGTGTCGTCGGCAAAGGTAAATGCTATTAGGCGACTACTAGTGGGGATATCTGCAGTGTAAAGAATATATAGTGTTGGTGCAAGCACGCTGTATTGAATAACTCCAGCTCCGATCGTGTTGTCACCAGATATGGCAGATTTGCATCTAACTTCAAATTTTCTGTCGTAGACGTAGGACTCTAAGAGCTTATGTGTTTTGTTGGGAAGCGTGGTTTTAATTGTGTACATTAGACCGCCTAGCCAGAATCCCTACTAAACCCAAACTGATGTGACAGTATTTTGTTATCAGCTCTCAGATTAATCCGGGTTAACAAGCATTTTTCAAAAAGTTTTGAAAGACAAGATAAAAGACTTATTGGTCTGTATGATGAAGGGATTGGATTTGTGGCTGGATTTGTTGGAATACATGTTGAAGGTGGGCCGCGAATGTTTTGGCTCAACTCCTCGTGGCTTAACGCTTCCGTCAGTTAACGTGGTTGGTTGACGGTGATATTCTTTAGCCTTTTTAGTGCAGCTGGAGATCTGAAGAGTTGCTATTCTCTACGTCATTATCGATGTATAATTTGTATCTGAGCCAATTTGTTGCTAGCGAAGTCAGTCTGGACGGTTATTTGAATAGTTATCGAAGCTCATGTTTATAGATGTGGACTGTAGATAGTTTTGAGCAAACATCTTGTAGAGATGGTGCTTAATGCGATTTCTGCGCTCTGAACTTTTTCATCGTTGTAGAACGGCGTAGAAGACAGCGGACAGACGGAGAGCAAAAGCGCAATCGCTCAGTTGGTAATTCCAAGAGTTTGTTGTTCGGGTCCGGGTTAATTGACCGTACTCGATTTGAATCAACACAATTTGGAAGAGAAGTACCCCATATTACGTTGCGAATAGAGCCGATTCGAATTCGTATTCGTTATCGCCCTAAACGTCTTTTCGCGATTTGTAACTTTTTTTTAGGTCACTCACTTCACTATTAACCTGAGTTTACCTGAGCACAATAATTACACATCTGCATGCGATGAATGCACAATTATTGACATAGTAAATTAAGCCCCAAATGTTAGGTATATAAGGCCAAGGAGCATAATACAGTGGTTCTTCTGTTGAATCAAAGTAACAAAAATCTAATAAAGAATTAGTCATTTTTTGCAATGTTTTAATAATTAATATCTCATTACCATTAAGTCTTTAATATTAAAGCTTAATAATGACTAAGATAACCTTGATTAGTTTAATGTAAATTTGAAAAATTAGAAGTGCTCATTTTGCATTCGTATTTCTTTGCTTATAATCGGGAACTAAATCGAGCGGCGGCCTGTTTTTTTATCACAGGCTTATAGTATAAAAATTGAAAATATACGCGTGAGTTAACATGCCCCTCTCCACGGCTACAGGGAAGAAACACAGACCAAAAAGAACTGCAAGCCTAGCGCTGTTGAACTCACACATACACACATAATTCTTAAAAATAAAGGGTCAGTCTTATTTTGAACTTGAAACAGCACAGTCGTTTGTTTGCGAGCTCTTATATTTTCAGCATTTTTCTGAGGTGATGCTCGCAGAGAATGCCTCCTCTACTCCCTCGGTCATTAGACTGTAACTGGCGCAGCCGATTTTTCGAACCGGGAATACGATCCCAATAAATATAGGGATACTGATTTCCTTTTACAAAAAAAAAGATTTAAAGTGGTTGGACAGTGAAAAACGAAAGTGGTTTGGCGAAAACAAATACAAAACAAAATAAAAAAAAAGAAACAACAATATAAATGATATATACGCATATGCACAGCAACGTACGGACTTGTATACGGTGCTGGGTAGGTTCGAGGTTGTGTGTTTTGGTGTGAAGTACATGTTCAGGGCGAATATGTATTGTAGCGCCTCATCATAGCAACCGCGAAAAACAAAATTCGGCGAATTTAAGAATTCACGCGAAAGGCATAGCAGCAGAAGCGTTGGCGAGTATGGTTTGTCAACAACATGTTGCTGACAACTTGCACACATATATGCACATACGTTTTTGCGATGCTTGAGTAGAAATTCAGAATAATAGTTATAAAAAAATAAAGAAAATAAAATAATAATAATATATAAATATATAAAAAAAATAATAATAATAATAATAAAAAAATAAATAAATATATATAAAATAATAAAAAAAAAAATAATAAAACAATATAATAATAATAAAAAAAATAATAATAAATAAAAAAAAAAAAAACTACGAACAAGGGATTAACCATGCCCACTACGCTTATCGTTCAAGTTTCTTTGTAGGCTGAGGTAGGTGAACAGGTGACAACGGTGGTTGTGGAAGTTTTAGTAGTAAATGGTGAAATAATAATAGTACATACTTAAAATAGAGAACAACTGCAAATGAGAATAAAACATAATGACGTGCAAGTGCAAATAAACTAAATTAACAAACAAACAAAAAATCCAATTTTTAATTGCCACGCTAGTGACCGTATATGTGTACATCAACCGTTGATAAGGCACCGGGATCACTTGTGCGGGACAATTTGAAACAATTACATCAAAAAAATGATGTGTGCGATGACCGTATATGTGTACATCAACCGTTGATAAGGCACCGGGATCATACATACACAGCATTTCATAAAAAAAATTCGACATCTCAAAGCAGCTGTGTGCGATGCCCGTACGTGTGTGTCGGCGAGCACTTGGTGTGCGTGTGTGAGAGAGTACGTTTATGTTTTGAATATTTTTCACTAGAATAGTAATTTCATCACTACGCTAATATTGCATCAGCCTATAGCTGAATCGTAGTTTTGAGAGGGACCGTTTCTTTTCGCGACGCCTGGCCTGGCGCATAGCCTGGCGTCGCTGTCGCCGAGTGTGGATTGTTGTGACAAAGAGGAATACTAAGGGAATAGATCAGTCGAACATTCGGCTTCGTTGTGCCCAGAACTAGCTGCGAAAAAAGCAACTAATAATAAATACGTGCTCTCAAATATCAGCGACGCGCCAATGTGTACATTAATCGCCGACAGAGCAATGGGACCATCCGCACACAGTGATTTAAAAAGAGATATGTAAGTTGTGTAATTAACGACCGTATATGTGTACAACAATCACTGTTAAGGCACCGGGATCGTTTCCATTAAACATGAGCGCAACATTTTACTATGAAATCTATGAAATACATTAAAACAAAAAAAAATATATAAAACGAAGGCACAAATTAAACCTGCACAAATATTATACAAAAAATAAAAAAAAAATATATATAAAAAAAAATAATAAGTCATACACACAGATACTATTCCCTTCGGCAAATATCAAGTAAACATGTATGCGTTTGTATACGTTTATTGTTGTCACATGTTCACTAGCCTCTGAAAAAAAAGGAAAAGAAACATTCTATTGAATATTTACTTAACCACATACATTGCAGTTGAAATCAATAACATCCTCAAACAAAGGAAAGCAACAAAGGTGGAAGGAAACACAGCAGCACTACACGAATGACATACAACTGACACTGAACACGGGAAATTGTGTAGCAAATACACACTGCAGGTTTTCTTTTACTTTGGAAAGAATACATACATACGCAGTATGCTGTATATTACATATATACAGGCACATATGTAAATAATACATATTTACGTACTATATTACCACACTATATACAAACGAAGCCGTGTAGCCGTTTTACCTATACCTAAAAAAAAAAAACCCAAAAAAAAAACCAAAGAAAAAACCCAAAAAAAAAAGGAAAAAAACCATATATATAATTACTACTTAACATATTATTAATATCTTAATAACACATACCATTACTATTACCACACATATCATTAATACATATATATATATATACTTACTATTTTATATGCACTATATTCATACCATTACCATACCCCAATATATCCAGATTTCTTCCCAATACAGGTAAATGTTAAAAAAAAGGAAGAGCCACCCCTAGTAACACAGTTAGGGGTAGATTAGGGCTAAGAAGCGGGGCCAGGCTATCTGAGATAAGGGAAGCGATAGAAACAAAGCAGAAAGACCGGTTAGTTCAACCCCAAAACAATAATTCCACCAACGCTATGGATTCCGGTAACGCATCAGGGCCACTAAATCCCACCGCTAGCAATTCATCAATCTCTACAAACACAAGCCTGAATCTACAACGACTACTAGCCCTTGTTCATCAACTACCCACCTATGAAGGCCCACCTGACAACCTTGATAGATTTGTAGGTAGAGTAGAACAGCTACTTTTGTTAGCCGGATCAGTGGACCAAACAACATGCGGACAGTACTTACTGGGAACTATCCGTGACAAAATTAAAGGCAGGGCGGACGAAGCGCTGAGTGTCTGCGATGTACCCCTCAGTTGGGATGGCATCAAAGCAAACCTAAAGCGACTATACTCTAGCAAGAAAACAGAAGAAATGCTTGTGAGAGAGCTATATAACCTCCCGGACGGACTCAAAAATAAGAAGCGAATTAATGTCACTGGCCAGAGAAACAGACCCCAGTGGACAATCCCTCATAGCTAAACGCGACCAATATGACAGATTCTGCCTAAATACTTTCTTAGTTGGATTGAAGGACCCACTTAGGTCAGCCATTAGAAACCAAAGGCCAGAGACAATCGAGAAAACGTACGAGTACGGACAGATCGAATTAAACTTCTCTAGAAACCTGAATAAACATCAAGAAAACCGACGACGCAAAAGCTCGACATAGTGAATACAATAGCCGCTACATACCTGGACAACAGAACTATAATAATGGCAACAACGCTCGACATGTTCCACGACATGTTAACACCAACAATGAAAATAATAGTCGCTTTACACAGCGACAACAAAATTTTAACAGCAATAATTATAGACGCTCCATACGTCAACAGAATTCCAATAACGATAGTAATGGTCGACACGATGGACAAACTTTGGTCAGGAACCCCTTCCACAACAACGACAAACGGGATCAGACCCTAAACCACCAAGACAAGAACAACCATAAGACAAGCGCTCCCCTATGTAACATCGATGATGATGCAAATTTTTTACTAGAAGCCTCAGGAAGCCAGTCGGTTACATAAGCAAGGAAAGTCACGGATCTTCCTTGCCATTTGTTTTCCTATCACCAAACTTCATGGTGTCAAACCCTCTCAAATTCTTAATAGACACTGGATCTACCTACTCATTCATAAACCCAGCACTTATAAACGAAGGCCACATCAAAAAACTAACCGTCGATATCAATATCCACACTGTACTCAGTACATTCAAAATTCGGGAATATACAGATGGAATAAATTTCAAACAATTCCAAAAAATGCTCAATTTCAAGTTCCTACTATTCAATTTTCACCCCCACTTCAATGGTCTCCTAGGCATGGATTTCCTATCCGGCCTAAATGCAAAAATAAACCTTGCCGACTCCATACTAGAAACACCAGAAACCGCTATCCCAATCCTCACAATAGCAAACCCCGTAGATACATTACATACCCTGCCACAAAATACCAAAATGCGACTACCGCTCCCAGTTAACTTCATGCAGGGAGACTTTATATACGAAACCACGAATTTGGATAATCAAATAATCATAACAAGCGGTTTATACACCGCAATCGCAGGATCCGCCTATTTTGAAGTCTGCAATAACTCGGACCAGATCCAAACACTTTATCTCGAAGAACCGTTACAAGCAGAAAAGTTCTCTCCACGAACCCACCAATACTTAAACTGCATGTCCGCGGGAACCGATACAGAACGACTGGACGACCAACAATTAAACATTCAGACGGAACACCTCAACAGTGAGGAAAAACAAGAAATACTTAAACTATGCAAGTCATTCAAAAGACTCTTCCATGACGAAAACAAACCACTAACGTTCTCTAACGCCATCAAACACTCTATATCAACAACAGATAATATACCGATTTACACAAAATCTTACCGTTACCCGTTTGTACATAAAGACGAAGTTCGAAAGCAAATTTCAAAAATGCTCGAACAAAGCAACATAAAAAACAACCATTCCCCTTGGAATGCACCCGTCTGGGTCGTACCAAAAGTGACATCACAGGCGAAAAAAAGTGGCGCTTGGTAATCGATTTTCGAAAATTAAATGAGAAAACTATCTCTGATAGATACCTTATCCCGAACATTGCAGATATACTAGACAGCATAGGAAAAACCATGTATTTTACGACAATAGACTTAGCAAGTGGCTTTCACCAAATTCAAATGAACCCACGCGATGCAAGCAAGACTGCATTCACTGTCGAAAATGGGCATTATGAATTCACGAGGATGCCTTTCGGCCTCAAGAACGCTCCTGCCACGTTCCAGCGCGTTATGGACAACGTCCTAGGTGACTTAGTCGGTAACGTCTGTCTCGTCTATCTCGATGACATAATAATATTCTCACCCTCACTCCAAAAACATATAACAGATATTAAATCTGTATTCATAAAACTCCAAAACGCAAATCTAAAAATACAACCGAGCAAGTGTAACTTTTTAAGGAAGGAAATCGACTTCCTGGGACACATCGTCACCCAGGAAGGAGTCAAACCAAACCCACTTAAGATTCAAACCATCAAGGACTTCCCCTGCCCAAAGACAACTAGGGAAATTAAGTCATTTTTGGGACTATTGGGAACTTTATTAAGGACAGGAAATTTATTAAGGACTTTGCAAAAATAACGAAACCCATAACGAGACAGTTAAAAGGAAATAAATCTATAATAATAGACGATGAATTTAAACAAGCATTCGAAACGTCGAAAGATCTTCTTTGTAATGATCCCATACTCGCATTAAGGCCCAGACACTAATGACTGACCCATATCTTTTGCAAGCAGGACACTATCGGATACGGAGATTCGCTATTCTACGAAAGAGAAAGAAATGCTAGCTATCATTTGGTCTGTAGGTCATTTCAGACCATATCTCTTCGGGCGTAGATTCAAAATAGTCACGGACCATAAGCCATTAATCTGGCTAGAAAATCTGAAGGGCCAGAATCCAAAACTGCTTCGATGGAAAACTATCCTGGCCGCTTACGACTACGAAGATGTATACAAAAAAGGGTCGCAAAACGTAGTCGCTGACGCACTCAGCAGAATTGAGCCGAACTTGAACATAAACGAAGACCCACAAATTATAGCAATAGCTTCACAACCACTAAATCACTTTAATAGTCAAATAATATTTCGTACCGGATCGACAACTTCAAAACAGGTTGAAACCCCATTTGTCCATAAAACAAGACACATAATCACAGAACCCGTGCATACCTTCGACTCCGTTACAAACACCCTTCAAACAATCCTGAAACCAAATAAAACATTCGCAATATTTGCACCAGACGATATTTTCAAAATAATAGAAAGGTCTTATAATAACTATTTCTTCGAAAATAATTTATACAAAATCTACCGGTGCAAAATATGGCTAAGCGAAATCACTGACCCCCATGACCAGGAAAACAAAATTCGTGCGTACCACTTTAACACCAATCATAGGGGGATAGATGAAACATATAACCATTTAAAAAGGGACATTTATTTTCCGCACTTAAAATACATTATCACAAAAATTATAAAAAATTGTGATACCTGCCTAACCCTCAAGTACGATAGACACCCCCATAGACCACTGATGCAAACCCCAACCGCCCCAGAGGGACCATTGGCGGCCGTGCATATAGACATATATTTCATTAACAACGCTTGTAACCTCACTATTATCAATAGGAATTCAATAAAAATCGCCGATGCCCTATTACAATATATAAGTCATTACGGCGCACCAAAGAATATAATTTTCGACCAGGGCGCTGAATTTTCGGGCAGGTTATTCAACGACCTCTTAGCCCAGTTTCAAATAACAGCTCATACAACTTCATTCCAACAATCAACGGGCAACGCTTCGGTCGAAAGACTGCATTCCACCTTAACCGAACTATACAGGATAATCATGAACAAAAGGAAGGAAGCACGCCTAGAGTGCGGGCATGATCAAATACTCGCAGAAGCAGTTGCAACATACAACAATGCAATACACTCCAGCACTTCCTATACCCCTTTCGAGCTCTTCCACGGAAGAACTCACATATTCAACAAAACAATAACATTCGACAACCACCACGACTACCTTAAGAAACTAAACGAATTTAGAAAAGACATATACCCAAAAGTACAGGAACATTTAAACGTGACCACAGGAAAAAGATTGGCTGAATTGAACGAGGACAGAGAGACACCAGTTCAAGTCGAGCCTAATGATACAGTATATAGGAAAGAAAACCGTAGAAACAAGATGACTCCGAGACTTTCAGTACACAAAGTAGGTAGAGACAGAGGCGTCACCTTTCTAACAAACAAAGGTCAAAAGTTACACAAACAAAAAATTAGAAAAACAGTTAAGAAATTTACAAACACCGGATCACCAGCTTAAGCAACAAATACTAACACCGACACATCTTTAAGGAACAAATACAACATAAGAGAGATTATAAGTAAACAAAATGTAACGTTAGCATAAGATGAACACATTTACAAATCATGTTATACCTTAAACACAACACATGTTTAATATTAAGATACCCATTTTTGTTATAAAAACTCTAAATTCAAAATATCGTCGGAGTTCTTGGCGTACACACGTCGCCCAACCACCTGTCTCCGATCCGGCCATTCCCCCTCTATGGCCATCTCTTCGGACTGGGGGGGAGGAGTTAACATGCCCCTCTCCACGGCTACAGGGAAGAAACGCAGACCAAAAAGAACTGCAAGCCTAGCGCTGTTGAACTCACACATACACACATAATTCTTAAAAATAAAGGGTCAGTCTTATTTTGAACTTGAAACAGCACAGTCGTTTGTTTGCGAGCTCTTATATTTTCAGCATTTTTCTGAGGTGATGCTCGCAGAGGATGCCTCCTCTACTCCCTCGGTCATTAGACTGTAACTCGTGCGCTCATAATCAGAACAAAAAGTTTTTTTTATTTGTAACATTACCAAATAAAAATATCTGAATATATTTGCATAACTTATAATTTTGTTAATACGTAAAAATAGAAAAATAGTATATGTTTATAATAGTAGAAAAAAATAGATTTCAATATATTCAATATCTTAAACCCAAAAATAAAAAATAGGGACATGAAATCAATAAGTTAGTGAAGTGAGTCAAGTGCAAATTGGCAACGACGCATTAGTGTAGGTCATGCTCAGAACATGAGCAGCTCTTGCTGATGCTTATTCTTTTGTCTCTACACATAAAAGCAAGCGAAGTGAAGAGTTAAAAAATCAAATTTTCGGGGTTGTTACAATATCTGCACCCACCAGCACATAACCTCATGTATATGTACACGCACGCACACATAAAAAAAATTATTGTGCGATCGAAACAGACCGTGCTTACACAGCCGCTGTCAAATCGACAATGAGAACTATTTTTCGTTCCGCACTTGTGTACTCTCCGACAAGCGTTCGGTTTTTTGCCGAATAGTATGGGACCTGAAGTTGCTAAAGCATCAGTATAGCTTCATTTCGCTGTGTGGTGCCTCTATATATTATATGCGTAAGGTTCAAATTTCGCGGGCAACATATTTTTGATTATCGATTTTTTTATTTTGTTATGTTGGTACACTCTTCTCTAACATCTGTACCAAGTTTCAATCCCCTTATTTGTTTGGTTGTGAGAGGTGTAAAGGTTAGAAGTTGTTTTGCGTGCTCGTCGATTTTTTTGTTTTTTTCGGTCTTGGCTCACCTGGGCTCTTCCATTGGGACGATTGGGCTTTGGTTTCGATATCATAACCATATACCCATGATTCGTCACCAGTTATGACCCTTTTGAGTAAATCTGGGTCATCGTTGACGTCATTCAACAGCTCTTGAGCGATGCTCATGCGACGGTTCTTTTGGTCAAAATTCAGCAATTTCGAAACAAACTTCGCTGACACACGACTCATGCCCAAAACGTTTGAAAAACTTTCATAGCACGAGCCAAGCGATATACCGACATCTTCAGCAACTTTTCTGATATTGATTCGACGATTTTCCAAAACAATTTTCTTCACTGCTTGAACGTTTTCATCAGTTGTTGACGTGCTTGGGCGTCCAGAGCGAGGCTCGTCATTGGCATTTTCACGGCCATCTCGGAAGAGTTTGTACCACTTGTAAAAATTTTTTTTACTCAGTTTCACCGTATGCCACTGTCAACATTTTAAGTGTTTTGGAGCACTTTATTTTATTTTTTACACAAAATTTAATCTAAAGTGATCTGAAAACTATTTAAAAATCAATATGACCTTGCTTGCTATGCAGATATGGGCCAAGCAAAACAATATACAATCGCTGAAACGGACGTACTGTAGGACAATTCTGTCCCATGGGAGGACGAAGGGTGTAGTTAGGGGTTTTCATAAACTTACAAATGTCACACTTTTGTAAGTACTCACGAACATTAGCAGCTAAACCTGGCCAAAATAAATGACGTCGTAATTTTTCAAAAGTTTTCTGCGTGTCTCAGCATCAGACTCCAAATCAATGACAGGTCCAATCTCCAATACCGCAAATTCGTCAGTTTGGCGAGAAAATGCTTCGGGTACACAATGTCCTTTACCTTTACGATGAGAAAATGTAAATGTAAATTGTTGCAAACCGAAAATCCAACGAGCTAATCGACCTGATACGTTTTGCTGTCGTATAAGCCAAATAAGACTGGAATGGTCTGTAACAACTACAAACTCTTGCATTTCTAGGTAACAACGAAACTTTTTGATTGCTAATATTACAGCCAAACATTCTCTCTCAGTGACATTATAATTGCGTTGATCTCTACTCAACTTTTTGGACATAAACTCAATTGGTTTCTTATCATGGTTCTGTGAAACTTGAACTAACACGGCACCTATACCGTATTTACTTGCATCGCAATGCAGATAAAACTTTTGCAGTACGGGAGCAGATGTTAAGATAATTTTTAGTTTTTTCATAGCTTCGTCAGCCGCCTCTGTCAATTCGAATTTTTTAACAATCACCTAAAAAAAGAAATTTTTTCGGGTTCAGTGCAAATACCTGCGTTACTAATAATATATCCAAGATTGTTAATACTAGTCACACAGAAATGACTGTTCTCTAAGTTTAGAGTCAAATTAGCCAGTTTAAACTGCTCGGCCAGGCGAATCAATAATGCAAGATGTGATGAAAAGTGTTCAGACACCACGCACAAATCATCCAAATAGCCAAACACACAATTACAAAGATCTAATGGAATCAAACTATCCACCAGTCGACACATAGTCGAAGGAGCATTACATAAGCCAAAAGGCATAACTTTAAATTGATACAATGGTCGTCCGGGGACCGTAAACGCTGTCAATGATTTGAACTCTTCACTCAGCTCGATGCAATAAACATCAATCCAGTTTAGTTATCAAATTGGCATGAGGCAATCGAGGAAAAATACCATCAATACTGGGTAAAGGATATGCGTCCTTTTTTGTGAGGCCATTGAGCTTTCGTGCATTCAAACAAAGTCGTACATTATTTGGTTTCGCGACGATCGTCATCGGCGAACTCTAAGCGCTCGTCGAGGGCTGTTGAATTGTTGAATTTGTTGAATTGACGGAATAACAAACAGTTTTATATGTTTCTGTATATCTTTATATGACGTCATATCATACATAATTCTTCTAAATTACTATTAAATAACGTAGGCAACCTTTCTTAGTGGATACGTTCTAATATTTTAATTGGCTGTGAAATACAATTTTGATTTAATTCTGGGGCAACCGGCTTTTGTTGGTTGCACCCATTTGGCGGTTTTCCTATGCACAAAGCGGACAAATTTTACACTGCGGCTTATAATCATTTGGAACACCGCGACCATAGCAAAAAACTCTACGATCGGACAGACAATCTTCCCAAAAGTGTCCAAACTCTTCACAATTTCAGCACTTGACTTTTGGCACTACTTGACGCAGTGCAGCTACTTCAGGACTGTTTCGTATAATTGTTGTCGGTTAACATTGGTCTTGTGTTTTGACAAGTCCGTCGGTGTGAAACGCAACTCGATCATCAAATTTTCATTCATCTGTACCAATCTTCTCAGATGACCAATACATTCTAGTCCCTCATATAGTAACTTATGGCGATGCCAAAACGCCTTAAGGAAGTTTTGAATAGAGGTGGATACCCCACAAGTTACTAAAAAGGATATAATATCCATTATTTGTTTAAGTTTAAGTATGGTGTGTACAGACGTGCGTGTGCTATTTTTGGTGTATAAAAACTTAAAATTAAATATAAAATATATCGAATTGTTAGAGAATTCTGAAAAAATGTAGTATTGAAGAGAATAAATAAAAACCTACAACCTACGACAATAAAAACCTACAACAATTTTGACTTTATGCGTTTATATATGTAAGTATGACATTGTTTTGGTTTTTTTGTATATACATTTAATTAAAAAATTGCACCAGCTTTGCTCTCGTTGCTCCTTAATTTGTTTTCACTACAATTAAGAACGAATGAATGAATTTTTTTTATTTATGTATATACATACGTATTTATTTACATACATGTATGTACATACATATGTTTATTTATGAGTGATTCAGCTCTCAAAAAATGTTGAGAACCTATTGGATATACTCGACACACACACAAATATACAAGTACATATGTATATATGTGTTTACTTATGTTTGGAGTGATGTCGACGTGTCTAGGATAAAATATTGGAGAAAAAAACATCTATGTGGGATTGACAATAGCAAATCAACGGTTCCACAAACACTATTCCGTCTTGACCCCTTTGTCAATCCTTGTCCAACCAATCCCACTACACCGTGCACTCACATTCCTTGAATATTCCCTTTAGAAAAATATGTACTAATATTTTAAATTAATTATCAGATGCACATACAGTGACTCACAGCTTAAAGCATGCACATCATACTCTGAACTTTAAACTTCAATACAATTTAAACTATTAGGCGTACTCCAACATATGTGTCAAATTTAAGATTATAATGTTTAGATTAACTGTGACTTCATTTATTTTATACTTTTTCTTTTTATAAACAAAACATAAAAAACATCCTTTTATTTCTACCTCACAGCTTATTATATGCAGCACCAAAAATATCAAAATATTTAAAAACTATTAATTTTTTATTTTGGTATTTAGTGTGGTTCTACGTTCTGCGCACTCTCTAATTTGAAGTTAATTCCAACATATATATATTTATTAACATTAATACATTTTCGTAAATTAATAAAGAATTATAAATTTTATAATATTTACTTATATTGTGATTTAAAAAATAATAAAAAAATAAAAATAAAAAAATCGGCTCGAGAATCAAACCGAGGACCTCTTGCATGCAAGGACCTTAACCACTGAGCCACACTCTTTACAAGATTGATAAAGAAATAAACACTACAATATTGTTACCGTGTGTGGGATTAGAGCCGCAGGCAACCGTACGCCATAGAGACGCTCTCAAATTTTGGTATTTGAAATGTGCATATCTTCCATGTTAATTATCGGATCTGTTATAATTTTCACACAACTCCCAGACAAACATATTCTAACCATGTACCAATTCAGTCATGTAGCTTGAATGGGTGTGGGCGCAGTGGTGTGTTCAAAATGGTTTTCAGCGATTTGTGGACGTGATCTGATCATGCAAATAACACAAGCACTTTGCAAAAAAATGAATGAAGTCTCTAGCTCTTATAGTTTCCGAGATCTGTGTGTTCATACGGACGTACAGATGAACATACGGACATGCTCCAATCGACTCGGCTATTGAGCCTGAGTCAGAATTTATATACTTTATGGGATCGGCAACGCCTCCTTATGGGTGTTACATACATTTCCTGCTGTCACTAACCCAATATACTCTTGGCATCCAATGGGCACCGAGATAAAAAGTCTGAAATTGGTCACTTTTTGTTTTAAAACTACATATTTCTTAACAGATCAATAAAATGAACGGTATTTTCATTGTCATTCTTCCTTTTTCCTTCGCGCTACGGATAGCAAGAAAAAAATGAGACAAAGAAAACACGTGTTCGTTGCAGTGAACGCAGCTTGAAAATTATCTTTTACAAAAAAATTAAATTTTAATATTAAATCGTGTTCAATCGTCATCAAATAAAATTAATTATGAAAATAAAGGTATGTACTATAAAACTGAGCAATTTTTATGTCAATATGTGTTGTGTTATTGTTTTAAAGGTAGTGTTTAATCAGTGACATGTCGAGTGGCGAATTTTTGTGTATATGTACATAGAATTAAGATTAAGAAAAAGTTGTGATACCCGTCGTACCCAGTAATTAAACTTTTTTATTAATACTATTGAATGTTTTCTAAGACTATGTTTTAAATTTGAGCTGCAACTTTTTGCAACCTTCTGACTTATTCGCTTTTTTGTGTTTGAGCATATTTTGTGTTTTGTTGTTTTCGTGCATATTTTGTGTTTTGTTGTGTTCGTCATATTCGTTTGTTCTTTGAAATCTTTGTTTTATTTAATTTAGTATAATATGTTAAAAAATCTTCTATAAATTTGAACAACCTGTTTTTATTTTATTTTATATATTGATAATGAAATGAAAATAAAATATATTTTATTAATAAGGAATCGCCGTAGCCTGAAAGTATGCAATTGGATTTAAGTTTTGAAACGTTATTTTTTAATATTTTAGGGATTTAACGTACGGTTTTTTACTTTGTTTAATAATTTTCTTGATGTTATTATTAAAGCAGTACAGAAATTTTGAGCTCCATATTCCAACTGGAAGTATTTTTGGCCGCCAAAATGGTTGTGCAATGGTTCGAAAATTGGGTTCTTGTACTAAGACTTTGAGGATATAACATCTTCGACACTCCTATGTAACGGTGTTTTTTGTTTTTATACTGAAAGTGGATATAAAGGGTATATTAACTTTGTGCAAATGTGCGTAGCAGGAGCCTTGGCAAGTATATTTATTTTCTTGTTCAGGATCAATAGCCGAGTCGATTTGTCTATGTCCCTTCACCCTTGAATAAAATATAATTGTACCTAAGTTGTGTATCGAAAAGAACAATTCTGATTAGTTCTCACTTCTTACCTGCCCTTGCATGAGCTTGTATGTGTGTGTGTTTATGCACATAGCGTTTATACACACACCATTGCGCTGGCAGATACAGCTGCATCTGGCGACCAACTGCTTTAACCGGGAAAATGAATTGCTTTTTGCTTTTTGAACAATCGATATCCGAGAAGTCCCCTTCAAATTGACAACTCTCTCTAGGCCTTTAAAATAAACTCGGTATTCGTACTCTATATGGGGTCTGTCACGCCTGCTTCTGCCTGTTACAAAGTTAATGTATCCTTTTTACCCATCTTCAATGGTTACATAACGATAAAAATTAAAATCGTTAGAGAGCATAGAAACTTCACATCCACCATCTCGCTATCTGACAGTAATGACTCTACCTCTACTTAAACTCATCCTCTCGAATCCAAATCCCCAACTGTTAACACAAAAGTGTATAAGCAAATATTTTCATCGAACAGCGTTGCTCTGGTGACCACTGATGATTATAACTGAGATAATGCCGCATCAATATCAAAAGCAAAAGTTTGCAAAAGTCCTTCTCGGAAAGCACCCACAATGAATATTACATTTAAATAACTGGTCGTGATGGTCTAGTTGGCAAACAAAGAGGCAAACTACAGAAGCCTTGTGAAGATCTGACCCTGAAAAAGATCCACACCTACCAGCTTAAGCAGGAAAGAACAAAGCTATTACATGAAGCCTTTGTAGTAAACTTTCTTTTTTTTTTTTTTTTTTTTTTATTTCCGCCGGATTCGTTCAATGCCATTTGAACATAACCGGACGTATGTAGATGGGGGTATATATACACATATAGTAGATATTATACTATTTAAACTAAATACAATTATTTACAATTATTTACAATTATTTACAAAATTTACATATAGTAGGTTTAGTGGACGACCCGGGAAGCGAGGTCACTGGGGTGTAGTCGTCTATATCGGCTATATCGGCTGCTGTGTTGATTAATTTGATCGCCCACCGGAATAAGGCGAAGATCAGCTTCGATTGCCCGGTTGGTCACATACCAGGGAAGCCCGGTTGCCCGCCGAGCAGCACGTGCCTGCACCACCCTTAGCCTGTTCAGCTGGTGCCTTGAAGCTGTGCCCCAAACTTGGATACCGTATGTCCAAGTTGGCGTGAGGATCGCTTTGAGCAATAAAGCCTTCGTCGACAGCTGGAGACTTTTGGACTTCAAAAGCCAATCCATGTTCTGGAGCTTGATGACCGTGATGTGGGTGTTCCATGTCAGCCGGCGGTCCAAGTGGACACCCAGGTAGCAGTGAGAAGTGACGTTTTCGATGTTGCCACCATCGAAAGTCAGCTCTATGCCGATCAAACGTCTGAGTGAAAAGGTCACGCATGCCGACTTCCTGGTGTTAATAGCAATGTTCCATTGCTTGGTCCATCGCTCCATCGCATACAGCCAGTCTTGAACTGCCGCCGCTGCTGTCTGCTGACATGAGTGGGACGCAAGCATGGCATGTCATCTGCATAACTAGCCAGCAGCAGAAAGGCAGGTGACATACCTCCGGGGAATGTGACGGGCAACGGCGCTGGCATGTCACTGGTGAAAAGAGTGTAGAGGAATGGACCAAGTACACTTCCTTGAGGCACTCCTGCGTGAATCTCTGCCAGGCTGGATCGTGAGTCTCTTACTGCTACTTCAAACGTCCGATCAGCAATAAAGGAGCTCAGTATGGCGAAGTAGGGTGCTGGGAGAAGATCCTTCATTTTGAACAGCAAGTCATCGTGCCACACCTTATCGAAGGCTTGTTTCACGTCAAGGAAGACGCCAACGGTGTGGAGCTTATGCTCGAGTCCCTGCGTGATGAGGTTGACCAGGCGATGGACTTGTTCTGGGCAGCCATGGGATTTCCTGAAGCCAAATTGATGCTTCGGTATGAAACGTGCTAGTTGGGGCAGTTCCATCAGTCGGCTAAGCAGAATCCCCTCGAAGATCTTGGAGAAGGTGGTAAGCAGACTAATAGGGCGGTAAGAGTCGACCTGCGTTGGAGTCTTGCCTGCTTTGGGGATCAAAACAATCCGCGCACGTTTCCACTGCCTTGGAAAGTGACCCAAGCTTAGCATGGCGTTGAAAATTTTTACCAGTGCTAGGACTCCTTTGCGTGGAAGAGACTTTGCCGCTCTTTGTCGATGCCGTCGTGTCCAGGGGTCTTCTTAGGTTTCAGGGCTTTAAGATGCAACATGACTTCTTGCGGCGTGATGGGTCTAATGGGGCGGGCAGGTTGCATAGGAGCGCTTAAAAAGTTGGCAACCTCTTGACGCTGGAAAGCGTCTGGACGATAAAAAGCCGTGAAGGTGGAGGCCAGGTGCTCAGCAAAAGCATTTGATTTCTCACAATCTGACTTGAGCCAGTGGCCCTGAGACTCTGTATAGGAGATTGGAAAAGCGGCTGTCTCTTTATTCCTCTCGTGAGCTTCCATATACAGAAATCGCTGCAACTATCCGGGCCAGATCTTTCCAACAGTGAATCAATGTTCTTCTGGCGTGTCTTTGCTAGCATTCTGTGCAGACTGTTTGTGACGCTTGATAAAAGCTGCTTAGTTGCAGGATCACCCGTCACAATGTAGTGCCTTCTAAGACGCCTTTTTTGGTCCAGCAGTGTCCTTGCCTCCGAGGATAGTATGGGCGCCCTTCTATTAGATGGGAGACCAGACGGACGCTGAGGTGGCGTAGCTCGCTGCGCAACTTCTGCAATTGTTGTTGTGAGGCAGTCGACGTACGCATCCAGATCGCTGCACGAAATGATCGGGAAGTTGAGCATTGTGTGCGTTTCGATGTACGACTTAAAAGTCTCTATGTTTGCATGTGGTGGCAACATTTTGCGGACTCGATGTTTTCATCGGCCAGGACTGAGCTCAGAATCCGACCTCTGGTACACATTCTGTAGTTGCCCCACAACCTATGTTTGGCATTCCAATCACCTGCTGCAAGGAATTTAGCGCCGAGCTGGGAGAGGAATGGTGTGATGTATGCTTCTGTCCACCTGAAGGCTGGAGGGCAGTAGGCTGAAGCAACGTTGAATCTTCCTCTGCTTGTAGAAAGTTCTATGGAAACGGCTTGAATGTGGTCTTCAGAAATAAGAAATGCGAGTTGATGAGCAATAACTGCTTTCACAAGGATCGCCGCGCCCCCATGCCGCTGGTCGTCCGGATGGATGGCTTTATGTAGGGTGAAGCCAGAGATCTTGAAATTGGATCGGGAACAAAGGTGTGCTTCTGACAACAGGAGGATGTCAATGTGGTGTAGCTCAATGAAAGCAGTGATCTCGTTTGTTTTCGAGGTTACCCCATTTGGATTCCAACTTGCAATTTTAAGAGGACCCATTGTGAAGAGAAGTAGAGGAAGAGCGCGTTTGCAGAATAGCTTGCATTAGTGTTTCCACCAGCGACATCATCCTGTCGAGCCTCGTAAAAAGCTGTTCCAACTTAGCATCAAGCGAAGCATTTGCGTTTGAATGTAATGGGATTGAGTGATTTTCAGTTCCTCTGTGGAGTAAACTTTCTAACCTTTACCTTAATAGCCTAGTTTTTCCGGATAATATATTGATCTATACTCAAACTTAGTTCAGACCTGACCTACTTAGCACTGAACTACTATCTAATAAGTTCACTCTCTTTAGACATGACGCATGCTACGATGTGGTGGTGGAGTACGTACATTTCTTGATTCCAGCATCCCCGCTAATGAAATTGAATGTTCTACTGTTGGCAAAAAGTAAGGTGAATTTGTTTGTAAAGTGAAAATTCTTTATTTATTCTCCTGAATCAATTTCATCCCCTTCAAAATAATTCCCTCCCCATAAAATACATTTATGCCCGAAATTGATTCAGGAGAATAAATAGGGAATTTTCACTTTACAAACAAATTCACCATACTTTTTGCCCCATTAGATTTCCGGCGTTAAAAAATTATTAAATTCCCTAAACATACCAGCTATCTACACTAATTCATTTTGACCAGTAGGATTATAAGGAAAATTTTAGCAACTCATATTAACAATTTTCAAAAGCCATGATAATTTTCAATTTCAATATTTAATGATATGATCAAAAAATTCTAAATATACCATACATTTAAATTTAATCATAACAGATATGTAGAAATGTTCGTTTTATATAAATAATACATTACACCTGATAATCTTTTATCTATTTTGTATATTTAATTATGGCTTATATTATTAATCATTACTGTGGTAAATTGTTCAAAAAGAGCTAATCCGAATTGATTATAAGTTTTATCATATGATAACTTTTCATCGTCAATCCGTTTTCAATCCGCTTTGCAATGTAAAAGCTCGGACGCTGCAAAGCTGATCTGCACGCTAATTAGGTCATTAATTAAATATTTAGAAACCTCGTGGTACGCACTCGTCAATTTTACGTGCTACGCATTCGCCAAGTTAATTTTACTATATAAATTCATACATTATAAGTTAATTTTACTATATAAATTTATACATTATATAGTTACTTTGCTCGTGCAACGCACTCGCCAATTTTAAGTTAATTTTACTATATAAATTTATACATTATATAGTTACTTTGCTCGTGCAACGCACTCGCCAATTTTTAGTTAATTCCAAAAAAAAATAAAAAACGTTTCAAGAATCCGCGGGAGGGGGGGAGGGGGGTGTGTGGTCGTGAAGTCTCAAGCTCTTGTAGTCTCCGAGATCTGTGTGTTCATACGGACGTACAGACGGACAGTCTTTTCGCAACAAAGTAAGGTCATCTGGTCGATGGATAAGTGACATTAATTTTTTAAGCATATCTAGTTTTTTTTAACAAAATCATGTCCAATTGAATCAATACTTTATATAGAGAACAACCTAGTGATTGATGCAGAGAAGATTGTAAATCACAAGAGATACCAGACCAATATATATCCCATTCTGTGCTAATAACGAACGATTTACACGTTCTGCTGCATTGCTTTAGGGCGAGTACAAAGCATTGTAGATGTTGAGTTACTAAGCTTTTTTAGTAACTTTGTTTTTGGCGAGATCAATAAAAATAACACAAATAATTTAATTTACAATATGGTTCTTTATTGCTGTGACCGACGAGTCACAAGCATAAATGTTTTCAAAGATTTGACTGCAGCGGACGCGTTACAAGCCAAAGATCGCAATCACACGCTTAGTTGGATTAGCGAAACGACACTAAAATTGGCGAGAGCCGACGGCAAGCGTGGGTGCCTAGCAGCCGCTCCAAATGAGAGCGCAGAGCTGCGCTTGATGAGAGCAGCGCTGCGCCAGTTGAGAGCAGCGCCGCGCCAGATGAGAGCACCGTTGCCGGCAGACGCCAATGCACAGCCTTAACTACAATTTGCATTCTGACGCTGCTCCCGACATACTCCCCCCGGTGAAAGCCTGTCTTTCAACGTCATCAGAAAGGGGCAGCAGGCACAGCTTGTTGATTGCCCTTCGAGAGGTGCCCGCAGCAGTCCGGAGCTCAGCGACACGACACTCGCCGTCCCGACCAGGGATGAGCGCAACCACTCTAGCCAGTGGCCAACGCATAGGAGGCAAGTTCTCGTCTTTGACCAAAACCACGTCATCCACGCTGAGTCGTCGATCAGGGGCACGCCACTTGCTTCGCTGCTGAAGAAGAGTCAAATACTCCTCGCGCCACCGGATCCAGAAATTTTGCTGGAGTTGAGTAACCCGCTGCCAGCTGTCCAGACGATTGTAGTTGAGCTTGGTTAGGTCAGGTTCAATGATTGTGGTTTGAGGACCACCAAAAAGCAGGTGCGCAGGAGTCAGCACGTCTAGATCAGCAGGGTTTTCTGAAAGAGATAGAAGTGGGCGCGAATTAATTATTGCCGATATTTGGCAAACGAGGGTGCGCAGTTCATCGAAGGTGAGGATGCAACGACCAGCACATCTGTAAAAGTGGTACTTCGCCGTCTTCACTGCAGCCTCCCACAGTCCGCCGAAATGCGGGGAGCGAGGAGGGATAAATTTCCAATCGATGCTGTCGTTCAAGCACAAACGATGAACAGCTTCCATATGTGGGTCGCTCAATAAGAGTGTCTTCAGGTCCATAAGTTCGTTTTTGGCACCAACAAAGTTGGTGGCATTGTCGGACCAAATTTGGCTAGGCTTTCCTCGGGTTGATATGAACCGTTTCAAGGCACATAGAAATGAAGAGGTAGTTAGGTCCTTAACTAACTCCAGGTGCACTGCCTTGCTTGTGAAGCAAATAAACACGCTCACATAGCATTTGATAGGAGGTCTAGTGCGAACTTCGGACTTATAGAAGAAGGGCCCACAGTAGTCCACTCCACAAACAGCAAACGCGCGCGAGCCTTGAAGCCGCTCTTTAGGAAGGCTTGCCATAATCGGCTCCAAGAAACTTGGCCTGGCCTTGAAACAC
This sequence comes from Zaprionus obscuricornis, assembly GCA_037044475.1. NCBI lineage: Eukaryota > Metazoa > Arthropoda > Insecta > Diptera > Drosophilidae > Zaprionus > Zaprionus obscuricornis. The sequence goes on from JBAMBR010000688.1 coordinate 27,395, forward strand.
TCCACACATTTCCTGACAGTATTCGAAACAGTCCGCAGTCCTCCAATCGGCCAGTACTGAAGGCGAATTTTAGCCAGCAGAGTACGAGGTCCACTATGCAAATTCATCTTATGAAAGTAAAAGATGAGTGATAGAGTGATTGGATGTCGACGCGGTAATATGATCGGATGACGAGCCTCATACGGAAGGGAAGAATTTGCAAGTCGCCCACCAACTCGAAGAAGTCCAAATTTGTCCAGGAACGGGGAAAGAGAGGCAATGGAGCTAGACTTCCTGACAAGGCCACTCGCACGAAGATCCTTGACGTCCTCCCATAAGTTCGAGAGCTGAACGGCCCGTAGAAGCAACAAAGTGCCATTATGAACATCAGCCACGCTGAGTCCATGATGTCTGACACCGCGAATAAATTTGTATACATATGCAAATGTGCGCTGCATAGACGCGAACGAGTTCAGGTATTTGCACCCGAGGGTCTCGTCCGCATGTGGGGATCGAACAAGCAGCACCGTTTTGCGCATTTCCAGAGACGACTTCTTCAGGTGAACAGATGACGGCCAGTCCTCTCGACCAAACTTTAAAAAACTAGGACCATGGAACCATAAGTCCGACTGGGACAGGGATTCTGGAGAAGCGCCTCTCGACAGAATATCAGCAGGATTAGAGCTCGTAGGAACATGATGCCATTCCATGTTGGACGTCAGCTCCTGTATGGTTGTGATGCGGTTGGCAACAAAAACGGGGAACTTAAATGGCTCATCGCGAATCCAGGATAATGCCACAGACGAATCGGACCAGCAGTGGAAATGGCCAGCAAAAAGGTCTGTCTTCCGGATTTCATCCATCAGCTTGGCCAGAAGAACAGCGCCACATAACTCCAGCCTTGGCACGGACAAGGTCTTCAGCGGTGCAACTCTGGATTTCGAGCAGAGCAGGTGACTTTTCACGGGATCTCCCTTTGAAACCACGTAGATACATGCGCCGTAAGCTTCCTCGCTGGCATCACAAAATCCATGGATCTCCAATTCCGCATCTTCACGAAGGAACCTTGGGAAAGAAATGCTCAGCACACTTTTAAAGCTGCTGCAGATTTCTACCCAAGTTGTGTGTCGGGCCAACGGAAGACTCTCATCCCACGTGAGCTTATCCTTGCAGAGCTGTTGAATAAATATTTTTGCTTTAGTAATGACTGGACCAAGAAGACCAAGGGGATCGTAAAGACGAGCTACTGTAGATAAAACTGAACGCCTGCAGGGTTTAGTATCGGTCTTTAACGCGGACAAGGAAAACAAAAGGTTGTCAGATGCAGGATCCCATGCGAGACCAAGAGTTTTTGTGATGCTGCTGCCATCATGGAATTCCAGAAACTTTTCCTTATCCTCCTCAGCGATGCCCTTGAGAACTTCTGGATGGCTGGAGCACCATTTCCGCAGTTTAAAGTTGCCACGCACGAGAATTTCAGCCGTCTGACGCATTTTCTCCTGAGCCTCCTCGATAGTATTACCTCCAGAAATGAAATCATCCACGTAGAACTCTTGCTGCAGAGCAGCTGAACCAATTGGAAAAGAGATTCTTTCGTCAATGGCCAGCTGGTGCATCGCACGAACAGAAAGAAAGGAGGCGGCCTTGGTACCATAAGTCACGGTGTCCAGCTTGTAGATCTCCAGTTCCTTGTCCGGTGCATTACGCCATAAAATACATTGGTAATAACTATCAGGTGATGCAACCCTCACGCAACGATACATTTTGCAAATGTCACCAGTGAGAGCTACCTGATAAGTGCGAAAACGAAGTAGTATGTTAAAGAGCTTGGGTTGAATAACAGGACCTGCCATCATGACTTCGTTTAGAGAAATGCCAGTTGAGGATGCAGCTGATCCATCAAAAACGACGCGAAGTTTAGTAGTGGTGCTGTCCTCCTTGAACACGCAGTGATGTGGCAGAAAATATTTACAAAGAGCAACTGATTCAGGGCTGACACGAGACATGTGATTTAGTGCCAGATATTCGGAAATAAAAGATGAGTATTGAGCCATGAGATTCGGCCTTCGATGCAATTTGCGCTCCAGGTTGAGAAACCGTCGATGAGCCTGACAAAATGAGTCACCTAATGCCTCAGCGCTGAGTTTTAATGGCAAACGAACCGCATATTCACCAGACGAGAGTCGAGAATAATTTTTCCTGAAATGTTCCTCACACTCCTGCTCCTCCTTGCTGAACTTGACCAGAGCATCTCCGCATCCTTCGACTTCCCAAAATCGCTGCACCAAGTCATCAAGACGGATATCCAATTGAGACTCGCTATCAATGGGCGGTTTTTTGGCTGTTAGAAGAGAGGTGCTTTTGGAACCATCACCACCACCAGAGACGACCCAACCGAACTGAGTCTTCTGCAGAATTGGCAATCCAGCAGCGAGTTGAATTTGGCCTACACTCAGCAGCTTGTAGAAGAGACTGGCGCCAATAAGGAGGTCAATACGCTGAGGTCTATTGAATGCAGGATCAGCCAATTGAAGGTTGGACGGAATGTTCCAATTTGCAGTCTCGACAGGAACGCTCGGTTGACTACTCGTAATAGTTGGAGTGACAAGTGCTCGCAAACTAGTTGAGTAGTCCGAAGTGCGCGACTGCATAAAAATTTGAACAGTAGAACCGTCTGTGAGAACAGGTGCGTCAGCAAGACCAGATACTGTAGCTTCTGAACGCGTTTTCTTCAGCTGCAGTTCTTTAGCGAAACGGGTAGTGACGAGATGGATTTGAGAGCCCCCATCTAATATAGCTCGACAAGGAACAAGGCATCCAGATCGATTTCTTACTAAAACAACAGCCGTGGCCAGAAGGACCACATTAGATTGATGACCTTGGGCCGCAAGAGAGGTGGATGAAGGAATTATTGGGACGGAAGAGGACACACCAGCTGGGTTTTGAGACACGTCTTGGGAAGCGTTGAGGTGAAGCAAGGTGTGGTGTTTGCTGCCACATTGACGACAGTGACCTGAACTGCATGCACGGGCATTGTGTCCCTTCTTTAGGCAATTATAACAAAGTGCCAGCCTTTGTATTTCCTTGAGCCGTAGTGCCGGTGATAAATTTAAAAACTGTCCGCAAGAATAAATACCGTGACCCAGGGTATCGCAGAATAGACAGCCATTTTGGTTAGTTCGGGCAACAACAAATGTTTTTCTTGTGGGGTTAGTAAGTGCTTTTCCCACCTGAGGGCTAGGAGCGTGAGAGGCCATAGCATGCTGTACACTTTCCAACTTCTGGCAGCGCCTTTCCAGAAAAGTGAAGAACTGCTCAGCCGTTGGAATCTGGTCCTGAGATGCGCTCTCCTCCCAGCTGGTTTGAGTTCCAATATCCAATTTTTGCAATAGAAGATGGATGATCATGCAGCCGGCGATTTGAGATTGGTCTCCCAAGGTCTGCAGAGCCCGTACGTGCGCGTTCACCTTGTCCGAAAATTCCCGTAATTTTTCAGCCGCCGTAGAATCCACTCTCTTGAGCCCAAGAATCTGCCTAATGTGTGCCTGGAAAACAAGACGCTTGTTATTGAATCTATTTTTTAAAATATCTAAAGCCACTCGATAGTTGGCACTGGAAATTTCCAACGATCGAACTGCTTCCAACGCCGTGCCAGCCAAGCAGGAGCGCAGATGCTGAAACTTCTCTATTTCATCCAGGCTGTCATCCTTTTCAATGATGGAATTAAATAGAGCGAAGAAGTCAGCATATTCCGAGTAGCCACCAGAAAATGTCGGCAACCTCAACTCCGGCAAACGAGTTTTGTGGAGACAGGACACATTTGCTGCAGCCGGTCTGTCCATGCTGTCATCATGGCGCAGAGTGGATGACGGTGGCAACTGAGAATGGCGACTCTCGAGTTGCGTTCTCAGCCGTGATTTTAAATTGAGAATCAGCACCTCAAAATTATCGCTAAGCGCACTGCCAATTTCATTGAAGTCCAATTCCTCTAACTCGTTATGAGCTAGATTGAATGCGGCTAGCAGTTGTTCAACCAGTTCCAATCGGACGGACAGCTCAGCTGATCCAAAGACCTGAATCTGGTCGTCAGATAAGGAATCATTAAGCCTTTGTGCCTTTTGAAGAACTGCCTCAGCCTTGCGCCTTAAAAACTGCAGCCTCAGCGAAGGCGATGCATTGGTGTGCGGCGTAACTGTCCCGTCGAGGTCGCTTTGCATATTTTTACTAAATTAAATGTCACAAAACGTCCAAAGGAAATCAAAAAACAAACAGGCAAATGAACGCGCGCCAAAAATGTATATAATAAACGTTATTCAAAAAGAGCGGTAATGTGCCAATAATTTAGTTCACCAACGCACATATATATGCATAAATGACCGCGCGAGAAAAGGTATATAATACGCGTTATTAAAAGAGCGGTAACTGTGCACGAATTAGTATTATAATTTTGTATATATGTACATACATGCACATATATATGCACAAATGACCGCGCGGGAAAAAGTATATAATACGCGTTATTAAAAGAGCGGTAACTGTGCACGAATTAGTGATCTAGTTTTGTACATACATACACCTCTCCTTTTTACATATGTACATACACGCACTTTGTATATACACACCGGCGCTAGATTTGTGCAAGCGAACGAACCGGGAATGAAGGAATCGCGAGCACAGAAAAACAATAACACATCAAGTGCAAGTAGCGGGACTTGAACACTTGATCATAAATTCGACAGCTTATGTGTTTATTATGTACAACTGCACTTGTACATACATATATGTATTTAAACAAATTATTTATTCACTTTAATAATTGATCTCGCCGGGGCCTCCAAATGTTGAGTTACTAAGCTTTTTTAGTAACTTTGTTTTTGGCGAGATCAATAAAAATAACACAAATAATTTAATTTACAATATGGTTCTTTATTGCTGTGACCGACGAGTCACAAGCATAAATGTTTTCAAAGATTTGACTGCAGCGGACGCGTTACAAGCCAAAAGATCGCAATCACACGCTTAGTTGGATTAGCGAAACGACACTAAAATTGGCGAGAGCCGACGGCAAGCGTGGGTGCCTAGCAGCCGCTCCAAATGAGAGCGCAGAGCTGCGCTTGATGAGAGCAGCGCTGCGCCAGTTGAGAGCAGCGCCGCGCCAGATGAGAGCACCGTTGCCGGCAGACGCCAATGCACAGCCTTAACTACAATTTGCATTCTGACGCTGCTCCCGACAGTAGACATGTTTGATTTCTAATTTGGTCGATAGTGCATTAAATGCACTGGCCTTGAGCTGTGAACCGTTATCACTTACTATTGTTTCCGGCACACCATACCAATTACAAATTTGGTCAACTAGGAATTGATTAATGTTGGAACTAGTGAATTTTTTAAGTGGACATAGCCAATGAAATTTGCTAAAGTGATCTGAAAACTATTTAAAAATATTGCTACGCAGATATGGGCCAAGCAAAACAATATACAATCGCTGAAACGGACGTACTGTAGGACAATTCTGTCCCATGGGAGGACGAAGTGTGTAGTTAGGGGTTTTCATAAACTTACAAATGTCACACTTTTGTAAGTACTCACGAACATTAGCAGCTAAACCTGGCCAAAATAAATGACGTCGTAATTTTTCAAAAGTTTTCTGCGTGTCTCAGCATCAGACTCCAAATCAATGACAGGTCCAATCTCCAATACCGCAAATTCGTCAGTTTGGCGAGAAAATGCTTCGGGTACACAATGTCCTTTACCTTTACGATGAGAAAATGTAAATGTAAATTGTTGCAAACCAAAAATCCAACGAGCTAATCGACCTGATACGTTTTCCTCTCGTATAAGCCAAATAAGACTGGAATGGTCTGTAACAACTTCAAACTCTTGCATTTCTAGGTAACAACGAAACTTTTTGATTGCTAATATTACAGCCAAACATTCTCTCTCAGTGACATTATAATTGCGTTGATCTCTACTCAACTTTTTGGACATAAACTCAATAGGTTTCTTATCATTATTCTGTGAAACTTGAACTAACACGGCACCTATACCATATTTACTTGCATCGCAATGCAGATAAAACTTTTGCAGTACGGGAGCAGATATTAAGATAATTTTTAGTTTTTTCATAGCTTCGTCAGCCGCCTCTGTCAATTCGAATTTTTTAACAATCACCTAAAAAAAGAAATTTTTTCGGGTTCAGTGCAAATACCTGTGTTACTAATAATATATCCAAGATTGTTAATACTAGTCACACAGAAATGACTTTTCTCTAAGTTTAGAGTCAAATTAGCCAGTTTAAACTGCTCGGCCAGGCGAATCAATAATGCAAGATGTGATGAAAAGTGTTCAGACACCACGCACAAATCATCCAAATAGCCAAACACACAATTACAAAGATCTAATGGAATCAAACTATCCACCAGTCGACACATAGTCGAAGGAGCATTACATAAGCCAAAAGGCATAACTTTAAATTGATACAATGGTCGTCCGGGGACCGTAAACGCTGTCAATGATTTGAACTCTTCACTCAGCTCGATGCAATAAACATCAATCCAGTTTAGTTATCAAATTGGCATGAGGCATTCGAGGAAAAATACCATCAATACTGGGTAAAGGATATGCGTCCTTTTTTGTGAGGCCATTGAGCTTTCGTGCATTCAAACAAAGTCGTACATTATTTGGTTTCGCGACGATCGTCATCGGCGAACTCTAAGCGCTCGTCGAGGGCTGTTGAATTGTTGAATTTGTTGAATTGACGGAATAACAAACAGTTTTATATGTTTCTGCATATCTTTATATGACGTCATATCATACATAATTCTTCTAAATTACTATTAAATAACGTAGGCAACCTTTCTTAGTGGATACGTTCTAATATTTTAATTGGCTGTGAAATACAATTTTGATTTATTTCTGGGGCAACCGGCTTTTGTTGGTTGCACCCATTTGGCGGTTTTCCTATGCACAAAGCGGACAAATTTTACACTGCGGCTTATAATCATTTGGAACACCGCGACCATAGCAAAAAACTCTACGATCGGACAGACAATCTTCCCAAAAGTGTCCAAACTCTTTACAATTTCAGCACTTGACTTTTGGCACTACTCGAAGCAGTGCAGCTACTTCAGGGCTGTTTCGTATAATTGTTGTCGGTTAACATTGGTCTTGTGATTTGACAAGTCCGTCGGTGCGAAACGCAACTCGATCATCAACTTTTCATTCATCTGTACCAATCTTCTCAGATGACCAATACATTCTACTCCCTCATATAGTAACTTATGGCCATGAACTGGAAGTAAATTATTCTTAAGGATTTCTAATAGTTCATCTTAGTGCATCTTAATTGCATCTCGATCCATTAAAGAGGCAATGTCATCATAGAAAGCAGTGAACGATTCTCCTGGTTTCTGTTTGCGGGAACGAAGTCTTTCTTTTATTATAAAATCGGAAGGAAAATCAAATCTTTCCATACAATAACTGGTACTTGCTTGTGATATCGCCAATACCAATCACGGGCTTAATCAACAATTAATATATGCATGTATTACGATTTCACTTGATAAACAAATTCTTCAAACTGAAAAACATAATTACAATTGGTTATTAAACAAGGGTGTATATTGCTCATATATTGCGTGCTACTATATAGTCAATATAAATTAGTTAAGAAACTAAATGAAATCAAAAACCTAAAATATCTTCAACGAACGATAAAGGGAATTGTTTTCAGGACTATTTACGCTGACTACCGAAAAGGCTTGTTCCAAATATAGTGGTTGTCTGCTGATTCCAATGACTTTAGTATAGTGGCGCATGCACCGCATCTATATTCATAAAGCCAAAGGAAAACAGTTTCAAACTCTATCTTCCAGGTATCAATTGGTAGGGTTTATCACAAAATTAAGTTTTTATATTTGAAATTCTGGCTGACATCTCCAACGAAATGCCTTCTACAGTCACGCATGCGGACAAAAGGAATGTGAAGCCGCCTCCGCTATATATCAGAGAAAAAATTCTAACAGCCTTGTGAACACAATAATAGATCTTATTGGTAAAGATAGCTTCCACGTAATCCCCTTGACTAAAGGAGACATTCATGAAACAAAGGTCCAAGTGAAATGCGAAGAATTTTTCGGAAAATTGACGGAGCTCCTAAACGCTAAGAAAATAAGCTACTATACCTATCAGCTAAAAAGTAGTAAAGGACAACAAGTGATCATTAAAGGCATCGAACCAGATGTTAACACTACTGAAGTAAAACAGACACTAAAAGATAAAGGTTTTAACGTAAAAACGGTTATAAATATTCGTAACAGAAACAAACAACCGCAACCTCTCTTCAAAGTGGAACTCGTCCCTGACTCCAAGGCCCTTAAGAAAAACGAAGTGCATCCCATCTACAAACTCCAGTTCTTATTGCACCGCAGAATTAAAGTCGAAGAACCACACAAACGTAAAGGCTCGGTCCAGTCCGGAAATTGCCAAGAATACGGACACACCAAATCTTACTGCACACGCCGCTCTGTATGCGTAGCTTGCGGAGGACTGCATACGTCCGCTGAATGTAAAGCACAAAAGGACCCAATCACTAAAAAATGTAGTAACTGCGGAGGAAACCACACCGCAAACTACAGAGGCTGTCCAGTACACAAGGAGTTAAAAAGTCGGATCAACCAAAGAGTCTTAACAGCGCGAACCCACAACGCAACATTAGCGACTTCGAAATTCACGCCTGAAGTTTTCTTTTCGCCAGCAGCCAGGACTTCACTCGGTAGTTCCAACATAACTAAAAACGTAAGCTTTCCAAGCGTTATAAAATCTAATCAGGCGAGCCCTGCTTACCAATCACCACCTACAGTCCCTTACCAACGCGCAGAGCACAAATAACATAAAATGGAAACGATGATACTCAGACTGCAACAAAGGATGAAGGAATTCATTGCTTTTACGCGAACAACCATGCAAAGTCTGATGACAAATCAAAATATTTTGATTCAGATGCTCCAAAACACACTATCAAAATAATCAATGGCCCCCCCCAACCCATTACACTGTGGAATGCCAACGGCGTTCCCCGACACAAAATTGAGTTAACACAATTCATGTATGACAATGAAATCGACGTAATGTTACTTGCAGAAACCCACCTTGCCAACAAATACAATTTCCAAATCCGAGGGTATTTGTTTTACAGTACAAACCATCCTGATGGAAAGGACCATGGAGGCACTGGAATACTGATTAAAAACCGCATTAAACACCACTTCCACAATGCGTTTGCAACTAGCTATCTGCAAGCCACATTTATCAATATACAGATGGGTTGCCACAATATAACTCTAGCCGCGGTATACTGTCCTCTCGCTTTACGATATCCGAAGCCCAATTTATTGACTACTTCAACTTGCTAGGCAAGTACTTTATAGCAGCAGGAGACTATAACGCTAAGCACACACACTGGGGATCTCGCCTCGTGTCCCCGAAAGGAAGACAGCTGTATCAAGCAATTATAAGACCTAGCAATAAACTCGACTGCGTTTCCCCTGGTTCACCTACTCACTGGCCTAGTGATCCCAGAAAACTGCCAGACTTGATTGACTTCGCAGTTACAAAAAACATCCCACGAAATCTGATAAGCTCCTGTTCTCTCTCGGATCTATCATCAGACCATTCGCGTGTACTCTTTAGCCTAAACCAACAGCCAGTTAGTAATGACAACCCCGTCAGAACCGTAAACAATCTCGAGTCAGTTTTGGCTTCAGCGGCTCGAATTGCAACACCACGTAGGAAAAATATAACACATAACACAAAGCACACGAATGCAGATATACAGCAGCTAGTTCTGGCAAAGCGTTGCTCCCGCCGCAAATGAAAATTATGTCGATCGCCATCGGCAAAGCAACAGTTAAAAAAAGCTTCACGTCGACTCACCCAGGCTCTTCGACAAGAAGAAGACAGATTCCAACAGCGCTGCATAGAGCAACTATCACCAACCAGCTCAAAATTCCCACTTTGGAAAGCTCACTCAACACTGAGCCCACCAACAATAACGGTTACGCCAATAAGGACCCCTGCAGGTTGCTGGGCCGGAAGCGACAAAGACCGAGCCAACACATTCGCTGCCCACCTTCAAAATGTCTTCCAGCCAAATCCAGTAACGAACCTGCCTAATTTACGATTGCAAACAGAAGTCGACTTTGCCGAACCAATTGTATTTCGAGTATGTGAAGTCATAAAAATTATAAAAGAGCGATCTAATAACTTCAAAAATGCTTATCGAACTCCCACTATGTGCTGTTGGTACTATATGCCAACTCTTCAACGCGATGACAAGAATCGGCTGCTTCCCGAAGAGGTGGAAAAAGTCAATCATCATAATGATACCGCAGCCAGGAAAAGACCACATGCTCACCTCCTCATACAGACCAAAAGGTCTACTTTCGTGCCTATCAAAACTCTTTGAGAAATGCCTTCTAGCCCGTATCATACCATACTTAAGACGACACAATAGTATCCCAGCACATCAATTCGGTTTTCGCGAAAAACATGGAACTATCGAACAGGTGAACCGCATAACATCAGAAATTCCAACAGCATTCGAGGATAGGGAGTACGGCACTGCGGTATTTTTGGACGTCTCTCAAGCATTCGACAGAGTATGGATTGACGGCCTAATGCACAAAATAAAAATAATGCTCCCTAATAACACGCATAAACTCCTGAAGTCATATCTTTACAACAGGATATTTGTAGTGAGCAATACCGTCATGTCAGCTGAGCATAATATCGAAGCTGGAGTTCCTCAAGGCAGCGATCTCGGGCCGACTTTATATCTACTCTACACTTCCGATATCCCTACGAGTAGACGACTGACTATGTCTACGTTTGCCGACGACACCGCGATCCTTAGCCGATCTAATTCTCCACAACTAGCTTCAGCTCAACTTGCGACCCATCTAAACGCAGTAGAGAAATGGGTCTCAAACTGGCGTATAAAAGTAAATGAACAGAAATGTAAACACGTAACTTTTACCCTAAATAGACGAAATTGCCCCAACATTACACTAAACAACACCGTGCTTCCACAATCAGATGAAGTAACGTATCTTGGCGTACATCTCGACAGACGGCTTACCTGGCGCACGCACATTGAAGCTAAGGCGAACAGGCTGAAGGCAAACAGTCTGCATTGGCTTATAAACTCCCGCACCCCCCTTAGTCTGGATTACAAGGTCCTACTCTACAATTCAGTTTTAAAACCAATCTGGACTTATGGCTCTCAGTTGTGGGGGAGCGCCAGCAACAGCAACGTAGAGATCGTGCAGAGAGCCCAAGCAAAGATCCTGAGAACACCGTGGTACGTTCGGAGTGAAAACATTCAGAGAGACTTGAATATACTTCCCGTCCGAGATGGAATAGCACAACACATGGTTAATTACTACATTACTCAAGCTGTCGACCCATCCAAATCACCTCGCCAGAGCACTAACGTTAGTATGCAGCCGTTTCCGCTTTCGTCGTAACGACCGTCCTATCCAGCAATAATTATTAGGACCGCCTAACATAAGAAACTGTTCGATTATCGTAGTATTTTTAAGATTTAAACACATTTTGTTAGACTCGTAAGAGAAGATTCTAAATATAAAACAAAGAGTTGCCCGGTCAGGGCAACGACCGGAACAATAAAACCGGCATTATATTGTCCTGGTTAATTTAGAACTGTTGTCTTCAATGATTCCACTTGCCCAGACGTCTAGACTTAACGTAAATGACAATTTGGTCCAATTTTGGATCTGAACATTAAAAAATAGATCGATTTGGATCAAAAATTTAAGTAAAACACAGCTGCTAAAGGTATGCTTGAAAATTCTTAATGAAACTAAGTAAAACTTTTATTGGTAACTCGCTTAAAATGAGCTCTAAGACAAGTGAGAACTCACATTATATAATAAGTATAATCATATCCATTAACTATTTGGGGTGAACTGCCTTTTACGAAATAGGCTCAGAAATGAAGAAAGTCAGTAGTTTACGATTTTTTATTTTGAAAAGGAATTAAATGAATTAGATTAACAATGAAGATACGAAATAAAAGTTAAAAGACTGCTTTCAAAAACTGCGTTTAATTTGAAGAAAAATGAAGTGCATCATCCCATCTACAAACTGCAATTCCTACTCCACCATAGAATCACTATAGAGGAGCCGCATAAAAGGAAGTTCACAGTACAGTGTACAAATTGCCAAGTATATGGCTACACAAGATGTTATTGTACCCTCCATTCCGTGTGTGTAGCATGTGGCGAGCTCCATAAATCAGCCAACTGTCCTTTAAACAAAAACGATTCAAGCCTAATAAAGTGTGCCAACTATGGAGGGAATCATATAGCAAATTATAAAGGCCGCCCCGTCTAAACAAATATACATGGCAGAAACTCACTTCACAAATAAACACAAGTTCATAATACAAGGCTACTCTTTCTACGGTACAAATTACCCGGATGGTAAAGCCCATGGTGGAACGGGAGTTCTGATCAGGCATAAAATAAAAAGTTTTCCAGAAACAATCTACAAGCCGCCTCAATTCAAATAGAATTAGCCAGGGATAACATAAATATTGCTGCGATTTACTGTCCTCCTCGTTTTACACTAGCAGAAGATCAATTCATGGAACTCATTGTGGCAGCTTCTTTAAATTCAAGAGGCAAATCAGTTATTATTTCTTTCGTTAATAGCGATTTTGAATTTAGAGATGAAAATGAAAATGTAACAGTTTATTTCTATCTAACATGGAAGTGGTTAAACCAGTGTCAATCAAGGCTGTGATTATTTCATTGTTTAAAGTTAATTTAATCAAAGGAAGTGTTTTTTCGAGGCAACTATATGAAAATTTGCATGGCAAGAACAGTTCTTTGACTCAGACATTGATTCAGAAGTAAGGCTTTGATTTTGATAATCATTTTTAAATTGACTACAATTAATTTTGTCTACTTCGATATGATCGATTTCCATTTTTGAAATATGGCTTTGTTGATTTGTACAGTTTTGATTTGAATTTAAATTTTGTGTTCCTGAACGAAAGTTTCCTGAATTAGTTTTTACATTTTGGAAGTAGTTGTTATGTTTTGCATTCTGATAATTTGGTTTGTAAGATCGGTGTTGAGTTGCTAAGCTTTTTTTAGCAACTTTTGTTTTTGGCGAGATCAATAAAAAAATATTAATAACATAATGTTCAATTTTTAATACAGTTTATTAATGCTCTCAAGTCACAAGCATAATAGTTTACACGAATTTGACTGCAGCGGACGCGTTGAAAGCCAAAGATAATCAAGCCAATATTCGCAACCGCACGCTTAGGTAAATTAGCGAAAAGACACACTAATTGGTGAAAGCCGACGGCAAGCGAGGGTAATGAGAGCAGTGCTGAGCTAGATAAGAGCAGCACTGCTGGCAGACGCCAATGTACAAAAAGGGAATAGGAAAGAGTAGACATATATACATAACAAGATTTGGCAAAGAATTTATTTTATGACGAAGAGGGCGCTGCTCCCGACAATCGGTCTCTTTGATTATTTGTGTTATATTCATATTGACAGTTTGATTTTCCGTTGTCTTCGGTTTTTCGTTACTTTGTTAAAATTTTGAGTTCAGTTTCTAATAAATCGAAAGCTTCTCTTAAATTTTTAACATTTCTATTAATTACATCGATATTTTTAAAGAAAGTTCTTAGCATAGCTTCTTCAACATTTTTGGGACTAAATTCAGAATGCTGTACATTATCATATTCATATTTTTCATTAATGTTAGACATTATACTTAAAGATTTAAAATATTCTGAAATATCGTTTTTGTTACTTAACATAAATACTTCTTGGTAAAGTTGATTATAAGACTCTTTTACGCCAAAATTCCGAATAAGAATCGTCTTGATGTCATCCCACGACGGCTCGGCATTCTCGATGATTCTTACAACATGTAGGGCTACGCCTTGGGTTTTGATGAGAATGGCACGCCGAAGATGTAGACTTGCAGTAGATGTGTAAGGTAATAATGAAAATATCATCTCCACTTCACGAATAAATGATGATAGTGCCCTTGAGTTGTCTCGTCGTGATTGAGGTGGGCATCCTTAAGAATGTCCCCAAACGATAAAGTAAACTCGTTCGCCATCGCTACTAGAGTAAAAAATATCCGTTGAGTGCTTTAGAACTTACAATATACTAACAAAATTAGTTCTGGTAGTTCTCGTCGCTAATCGACGTGCATCTGAACTTGTCATCGAACAGAACAAGTTCGCTCCGAGAAGCTGGTGTATGTGTGTGCAATTGCTGATTTAAACACACATACATATACAGATGAGTACAGTACCGGCACGCTGCATACAAAAAAAAAAGATGTTTCCAGGTTGGACACGAAGTTGTATTGGATGCTGTTAATATCCGATGCACAAAAACACTTGATTCGTTTTTATTTATCCACACTTTTGCTGTTAAATGCAGTTTTGTTAAATCGCTTTGTCAAAGCCGGTATGTCGTGACAAAAGTGCTTTTTTAGGTTATGTGTCTTTTGCACAAGGTAGATATGTATGAGATTACATACAAGCACAAATTAGTTTAATTCTTCACTTAAATGGGTATTTTAATGTTTTCGGTTTCTCCGCAGACTGCGCCAGTTTTGTTAACATTAATATGCTAAATTTTAGTTAAATATAAGTAATGTTCTTTATTTTATTTTAGTTTATATAAAAGTATTTATTTCACTTGTTGTTTTGTTCACATTTAATTTGTAATGTGCTCGCAAGCTCTTAAGAATAGTTGAGAGAGCTTTAGAGGTATTATGTTTAGATCGAGCTTGTCATCTCTCACTGTTAAATGTAGGCGAAGAGAGAGAGAGAGAGAGAGAAAAAAAAAAGAGCTTCGACTACATAACTGCCGCGCATCTTAAAACCGTATTTCTCCCAAACCCAGCGACAAACTCGTTCACTCTCCCACCAGATGAAATCCAACCATCCCAAGAGCATATGATATTTCAACCAGAAGAGCTTTCAAAAATCATAAAGCAACAAATCAAGTCTCCTGGATGTGACTTAATAAGACCAAAGTTGCTGATAAAGCTCCCACACTGTGCCATCTCCACCACCTGTCAACTGTTCAATGGGATAACCGGACTTGGCCACTTCCCAAAGAGATGAAAAAAGTAAATCATTATAATAATACCCAAGCCATACCGCTCCCTCATCATACGGGCCTATAAGCTTCAAAAATCTTCGAAAAATGCCTTCTTGCCTATATCACACCCTCCCTGCAACAGAATTCCTGCACATCAATTCGGGTTTCGCGAGTTAACGTAAGACTAGATAAGAATAAGATAAGATGCGGCCAATCTACCCAGCACCGATAATATACTGCAAACACCCTAAATAAATATCTCACAGGACCACATGTGAGCTAAATACAAGATAATATGCAGACTAGAGACCACGAGATAAAAAAGGGTATAAAAGGTCAGCGAGCGGAAACGGCGGTTAGAAATAAGAAATAAATTGTTCAGCCTAGTAGCATACCGATTGCTAAATAAATAATAAAACAATAAATTTATTTTTTTCCCATCAACAACAATTTGTAGTTGACTAACTGGCGATCCTGCCAGGAGGATCAAAATCGTTAGATTAGCTAAGGCATAAAAAGTGAAATTTCAAAAAGATCCCCTAGCGACCACACGATCCCTACGATACTGAAAATAATCCATAGGCATAAGGGATAAACTTGAAAAATTCGTTCATGAATCCCACAAAAAGACAGCACGACAATCATCGTAACATACACCACAGGACGATGGCCCATCCCAGTGTAACATCAAATATCCAGGCAGAGATGAATGCCATGAGAGATGCAATTGTCGAACTACAGAGGAAAATCCAGCAACTCGGAGTAGCAACACAAGTCCAGGAACATCAGGATCTACCCAATGTCTACGTTTCTATGGATAAGGTGAACCTAAAAATATTTGAGAACTTACCCGAGTTCAATGGTAAAAACTAGACTACAATGTATGGAGAAAATTGGTTATGGAACACCATGAAACAATGAAATCATCACTCCCAGAATAATCCGAATTTAAATCCCAGGCGAAGCCAACAACAACCACCAGCACCACGTCGATGGAATGACCAACGACAACAACAGCAGCCACAATACTGACAACAAGCAAGCAACCTCGACCATCCAATCAACATTTCCAACAAGCAACACCCATGGAGGTAGACTCAACTTTACGTCATAGAAGACCTACAAACTACCAACAATATCAACAGCCCCAATCTTTCCAGAGGAAAGTAATAATAACCACAAACTACAACGTATGTATAAACCCAATCATGAAGAGAATAGCTCAGTACAAGTAGAAGTAGATGAAGGAGAGTATCAAGAAGAACACTATTTTTTTTAGATTAAAACACTTCTTACCATGCCTAGTAACAAGCAGACAAAATGGTACAGTCGTGAATATATTAATTGATAGTGGAGCCACAAATAACTATATTGCAGACAAATGTCGAATTGGCAAAAAAAATAAAAGTAAATGAAGAAAAAACTAGAACCTTACACGGTTATTCAAAAATTAATTATAAAAAATGAAATACATGTAAAAAATCATAAACTAAAATTCTACGAAATTAATGATTTAAAGGAATTCGACATGATCATAGGATTAGAAGGGTTAAAGCAAATGAAAGCTAAGATAAATTTTGAAACTTTAAAATTTAGTTACGTAAATGTAGGTGCTAACAAAATATACTAATGGCCATGAAAAATTACCAAAAAGAAATCCATAATCTAATGATAAAAAATTAAGAAATTAGTGGAAAATTACCATTCACAATCACAATAGAAGCAACAATTAAAACGACAATAACGATGCCATATGGAGTAAGCAATACCCTTATCCAATAGCAGACAATGATTTCCTTAATGAGGAAGTAAGTCGACTATTAGAAGACGGAATAACTAGGAGAAGCGCAGGACCTTACAATTCACCTGTACGGGTAGTACCAAAAAAGGGAGAAGATGAACTTGGCAACACAAAAAAAAGACTAGTTATCGATTTTCAGAAACTCAATTCACAAACCATCACAGATAGGTACCCTATACTAATATGGTCATACAAAACTTAGGTAGAGCAAAGGTATTTTCTGTTATAGATTTAGAACCAGGATTTCACCAAATAAAAATTGCGGAATCGGATAAAGGGCAAACAGGGTTTTCCATTAACGGAACAAAATACGAATTCATTAGAATGCCATTCGGATTGAAGAACGCCCCACCAATATTTCAGAGATGTGTAGACAATATCTTTCGGGACTACATAGGGAAATTCGCGTATGTATATATAGACGATGTTTTAATTTTTTCAAATAATAATGAGAAGCATATTAATCACATCAAAACAATAGTAAACGCATTACATAACGCTAATATGAAGATTTCAGCGGAAAAGTCCAATTTTTTTAAAGCTTCAGTGGCATATTTGGGTCATATAATTAAATTTGAAAAAATTATGCCAGACGCTCAAAAAATCGAAACCATAAAAAAATATCCAGCACCAACAAACATAAAAGAATTAAGATCAATCTTAAGTCTAGCATACTACTAAAGGAAATTCATAAAAGATTTTGCAACCGTCGCAAAACCGTTAACCATACATTTAAAAAGTAGGGAAGCAAGAATCACAAAAATCAGAGTAGAAAACAAAACATTAAATTAGATGATGCCGCTATAAGAGCATTCGAAGCCTTGAAAATAAAACTACAAGAACAAACCGAGTTGTATTAACCTGATTTCAAAAAACCATTCGAACTAACCACGGATGCTAGTAACTTCGCCATAGGCGCAGTTTTAACTCAAGGAAGACAGCCAATAACCGAACAGAACTACAGCACAAATGAGAAAGAATTATTAGCAATAGTTTGGTCACTTACAAAATTAAGAAATTACCTATATGGTATAGCAGATTTCACAATCTACACAGACCACCAGTCATTAATTTTTTCAGTTTCTGAAAAGAACCCCAACACAAAAATTAAAAGATGGAAAAACATGATAGAAGAATCGAGTGCAACACTAAAATATAAACCTGGCAAAGAAAATATAGTAGTGGATGCACTTTCCAGGCAGCAAATTAATATTAACACGCTCCACTCAACTAGCATACATTCCCAAGACAGTTCCGAAGAAATAGACTACAAAAGAACTAGAAAACCTATTAATCAATTTAAAAGACAGATTATTTTGCAAAAAAAATCCAAAAATGAAATTGTTACGGAAACATTATTTTCCAAACTAACTCGACATACAGTCTCATATAACAGTATAACTGATTTACTTAGTATATTAACTCCTATACTAAGCCCTACTGACCGAGCATAATATCCGGCCCCTTAAAGATAACACAAGCATGTGAAATTTGCTTAACACATAAGTACGAAAGGAACCCAAACAAACAAATGATAGGAACAACCCCTATTCCAGATAAACCACGATAGACTCTACAGGCAGACATATTCCATATAGATAAGAGAATGTACATATCAGTCATAGATCGGTTCTCTAAGCACCTAGTTCTTACTCACATAGAAAACAAATTAAACATTCCTGAGAAACTGGAATACATAATAAACAGTCATTACCCGGGCAGCACAATGCTCATGACAGATAACGAAAGCATATTTGTGAGCCATTCGGCTAAACTCATGTATAAAAAACTCAACGTCGAACACAGGACAACACCAGTCGCTCATTCAACCTCAAACGCTCAAGTCGAAAGAGTACACAGCACGATTATAGAAATAACTCAAGCATTATCAAAACAAAACAAAACAATTGTTGAAGACACGTTAAAGACGCGGCCAATCTACCCAGAACCGATAATATACTGCAAACACCCTAAATAAATATCTCACAGGACCGCATGTGGGTTAAATACGAGATAACATGCGGACTAGAGACCACGACATAAAAAAGGGTATAAAAGGACTGCGAGGAGCGGAAACGGCGGTTAGAAATAAGAAATAAATTGTTTAGCTTAGTAGCATATCTATTGCTAAGTTTTTAAATAATAAAACAATAAATTTATTTTTTTCCCATCCACAACAATTTGTAGTTGATTAACTCACGCGAGTCCAACCCTCTAACCACTGAGCCACACTCTTTACAAGTGTGAGAAACACTGAGTAAATATTGCCGTGTGTGGGGTGAGAACAGCAAGCAAGCGTACGCTATAGAGACGCCTCTCAACTTTTGGAATTTGAAATGTGTATAACTTCCATGTACCAAATTTTTACACAACGTCCAGATAAACATATTCTAACTTTGTACCAAAATTCAGTCCTGTAGCTTGGCTGGGTGTTGGAACAGTGGAGTGTTCAAAATGGTTTTAATCGATATATGGAGGCGGCGAGGGGGCGTGTGTTCATACGGACGTACAGACGGACATGTTCCAATCGACTCGGCTATTGATGCTGAGTCAGCATATATATACTTTATGGGTGTTACACACATTTGCTGTTGTCACAAAGTCAATATACCCTTGGTACCCAATGTGCACCGGGTATAAAAACTGAACAAATAAACACTTTACAAAACGGTGCCATTGTTAAATGAAGTCAAAATATTGTTAACGAAACTCTTCTAAATGAAAAATTAACTCTTAATAGTACAACAGTAATTAATAATATTTGTTATACTAATGTCGAAAATCAAATATTACATAACCGCTCGAAACAACAATTTAACAATTTCCAAACATTTTTTTATCAAACGTTTCGAATCTCTTTTTTAATAATATAAATATCGTAAATTCAAATTTAGCAATCCAGAATTCCATTAACTTTATTATTATTTCTGTAAACATTATTTTATTTGATCTACAGTATTATGAAAATACTTATGCATTAAATTTATCCGGATAATGAAAAACAAATCAATAGAAACATTTTAGTCAAATTTTTTTTATTTTTTTATTTTAACTTTGCTTTTATTTATTGAATCTTCTCATTTAAGAGACTAACAATAAGTTATTAAATCTTATAACTAAACATTAACTAACAGTTCACTTAAACTGTTTAGGATTCCACGTCCCTAGATTCTATTGCTGGGTTGGTAGGTCATTTCGACGAAGACGGGAGCGGCTACACAGCCGAGTTAGCCCTCGCGCGAGGGAGTCAGGGTGCGAGGAAAGCTTTCCTTGGTATTTCTCCTTATGTTCGGCTATTACTTCTCTGACTGGTTTAATGTTGAGGTCTTTCTGTATATTATCATTTCGAACGTACCACGGTGCCCCGGTGATGGTTCCCAGGATCTTTGATTGAGCTCGCTGGACAACATCAATATTGCTACTGCTAGCGTTCCCCCATAACTGTGAGCCATAGCTCCAGATAGGCTTAAGCACGGAGTTGTAGAGCAATACCTTGTTTTCAAGGCTAAGAGAAGAGAGATTTTAGTTAAATTGACTAACTATTTGCAATCTATCTCAGCATCTACAAATGAACCGGGACGATACAATTTATCTTTCCAGCCCAATTCCCTGCCATGCGAATTTCTTACTCACCATCATCAATCTAATTAGTTATATTTAGCGACATTTCTCACACTTAAATTAATTTCAAGCTTCTTCAGATTATAAACAAATATCAGTTTAAAACCATTATCTTTGCGGTTCGTCTTCTGCAGCTAATAAACAAAGCTCACCCCACCTAAAGTAAACATAAACATCAGGGGAGCATAACTCCACAACTCAATTTTTCAGAATAAACACCTTTTTTCAATTTCTCAATCTAATTAAGAATTGGATTGCTCATTATACTGGGTACCAAGAGTATATTGAGTTTGTGACAGCAGCAAATGTATGTAACACCCATAAGGAGGCGTGGCCGACCCCATAAATTATATATATTCTGACTCAGGGTCAATAGCCGAGTTGTCTGGACCATGTCCGTCTGTCCGCCTGACCGTCTGTACGTCCGTATGAACACACAGATCTCGGAGACTATAAGAGCTAGAGACTTCATTTTTTTTGCAAAGTGCTTGTATTAGTTGAAGGCAGAGCAAGGTTATTTATTAATTAATTATTATTGGATTTTTGGCCACGCCCCCCTCCTCCTCCACACATCGATAAAAACCATTTTGAACACACCCAGACAAGCTACATGACTGGTGCTTGTTTTTGACTCTCTTTAGAATCTCAAAATCTTTTTAAAAAAAAGTAATAATAATTCTCTTAAGCCAAGGTTTGATTAATCAAGTTCAACCCAGCAGGCAATCGATTTTTATTCGGGAAACGGTTCGGTACCAAAAAACAATTAAAAAAGTTAAGTGACTTAAGTAATAAAGAGAAGAGAAAGTTGAAATGAAAAATAAAATTTTTTAATTAAATTTAATACAGAAAATTTAATTTGCACACACAGAGACTAGAGAACTTATGCATTGCATTGCAACTAGTTTAATGCCGAAAAGAATAAAAGATGCTACATCTTAAGGCTCGCACAACCGCGAATAATTAAATCAAAATCTACACAATACATTAAACATTAAACCTTTACATGATACATTATTCTATTACGACGTAATAGAATGTTTTTTTTCTAAAACTGCAACATTCGACCCGCCGAAGACAACCTTGCTTTCTTGTTTTTCATTTGTTTGTGTTCTGGTTGTGGAAAAACGTCAAAAAAGTGAAAGAATAGGTAATCAAAACCATATGCGGCTAATTCACAAGACAACTGCGTAATACTGCATAATAAATATCCCTTATCCAGCCTTATTATATTCAAAAACAGCACCATAGATATCAACAATACAATTCATGATAATTCCATATTGGAAACCTTCAGCTCTGTGAGAATCCGAGTTAAAGTCTAATTAATATAAAAGTAACACCAAGCAACTATACCTACGCTACGTGAATAAGCAGAGCTCTAACAATATAACAATATCAGAACAGATTCTCAAAATCAAGCAAACGACAGCGACACACTTTATTTCGAGCGACACACTGCTGGTAATAGTCATAGTAATCAGCATTAAATTTTTGAATAATGATTTTGAAGGACAATAATTTTCACCGCAGGAGAACCCCAACGACAATTCGTTGCGTCTCTCGTTGATCCGTTTTGACAGTGAAGTGTCTACCATAAACATATGGTCTGAAATAAGTTATTGCCCAATGAATTGCTGCCCATTTCTTGTGTTTTGGCTTTTGGTATTTTGATGACCATTGAGATCTCTCACAAAAATGTCTTGAGGTTTTCCGCGAGAGGTTCGTTAACACTCGTTTAACTTCTGAAAACTCATTCGTTCCTCTGATCTGGTTTAAGATCAATGGTAGCACTCATGTATGATAGAACTCTTGGTCATGCATCCCTGTTTTAATAAAGACGTCTGATATTCAAGGGTTTTTAAGTCTCTGTTATCAGTTAATTCACTGTACGGCACTTGGAAATTTCCTCTCAATTTTAAGGGGTATTGTACGATTCAAGGACTATTTCGGCGTCGCCAACTACATCAGTTCGAACAGCAAGAGTAACTAGACTAGTAACAAACTAGTCTTTCAGTTTTAAAGCTCTCTCTTTAATACACATATGGCCCTAACTGCACCACTTTAAT
>JBAMBR010000692.1:0-11795 GCA_037044475.1 Zaprionus obscuricornis
AGCTCAGTTGTGTTAAATGTAGTTGTTTATCTGTGGCTAGTGTGTTCTATATTCAAGTGTGTCGGCAAGTCGCTGCATTTCAACTCTGTTCATGAACATTCTGCAGGCTGTTCGCCACGGAAATAACAATCCGATATTGTTGAAGAAAGATCACTACCTTGAACCCGTCAGTCTTTTTATTTGGGCTATTCATATACAATATGAATAAACAGGAGGTCTACGGCTCCTTTTTGATATGCCGAATTCTCAACCAAAATCTTCTGAGAGGGTAAACAAAATATCATGTGCTTGTCTGTGAATTCTTAAAATCAAGCGCGAAGAGTGTAATCTTTTGCAGTTCGCAGTTAACTACTAATTTTATGAAGTTTTTCTATCATATCTTTTACCATATAATTTTAAACTAATTAATTTAATAATTCTTCATGTGATAATTCCGCCTATACAGTAACCTGACCTTAATTTCAACACTGTGTATCAACTTTCATTAAATAAATTCAGCGATTTATATGCCAGGTAAGCGTGGTCAGAGGAGCATTCATGAATACCACTGTCTAATATAACGGATTTTCTATTCATTAATCATATTTTGATGACGGTGTGTTAAAAATAACGAATTCGGTAAAAATTATAAACATAAAATAGAAGTAAAACAACTACAAAAAGAAGTTAATTACACCAAATTTTCCGTATTTCGTTGAATTCTTCATAACCAAATAATAAATGCGATTCACTTGAAATTCAATGTACGGGAACAGTGTACCAACATAAGAAAATAAAAAAATAGATAATCAAATATACGTTGCCCGTGAAATTTGAATAGTCACCTTACTTTTTGAAAACACCTCGTATAAGAATGGAACAAACCGTAACATAATATACGCACAGTTGTCGAATCAGTAACCTGACCGCCTTCAGTTACATTTGCCGTAGTGCCGTGAAAAAAGAATCAAAGGTCGGTGAAGATCGCATCCACAAAAAGGCTTCGTTGAGACACAATATTGTTTTTCATATATCCACAAAAAATTCCGTTGAGCAGTTTATAGGCAATCCCGAATATCAACAGTCCGTTAAGGAACGCGCTGATAATTACATTAGATTGCCAATGGTCTGTCGGTAATTGTTTGTCTGCAACATCGAAGGCATTTGCCCGTAGATAAGCATATGGTAGAAGCTTGTAGTCAGCAATAGGCCAACTTAAGATGCAACTTGTCTTGGCAGACGCAATTTCTAACCGAATAAAAGTAGTCAGTAGTAAACGAGCTTCCAGTTTTACTCTTAAACTAATAACAAAGTGAAATCAATAATAAATAGATAAAAGTATGTCATGGTTCGATGCAATCAGAATTTGAAATAAGTCGTTGATATATTAGTTATATAACACTTTATAATAAAAATAATAATTTCCTGATACATACTTATATTTTATTAATGTGATGACCAATGTCATGATTATAAATTAGATATTGTTAAATTATGTCTACCATCAAACTGTTTGATATATCATAATGTATCCAACTACATATGTTCCGCATTAAAGTGTTGTTGCAAATATCTATGAACCATTAAATTGTTTAAATTTTTTGGAATTTGGTTTTTATTTTTATAAAACGATATTAAATATATTTATATTTAAAAAAATTGCTATATTTCGTGACACAAAAGTCTTGGCACACATAACCTAAAATATATTTAATATGATACCTTTTTTGTGTACAGTTTATTCACTTAAAAAATTTTAAAAAAAATGATTTAACATGAAATATGAAAATTAATATTTAATTTCTAGTCCTTTTCGCTTAATTACATCTTTAAGATGTCTAGGCATGGAATGAACCCATTTTTTGCCGGTTGCTTGGGAAATATTGTACCATTCCTTCAATAAAGCTGATTTAAGGTTACTTTTTGATAAAACATTATGTTTTTCATCTGCCGATCCAAATCCTCCCACAGGATCCTAATCGGATTAAAGCAAGGTGACTGGGAGAAATGTGACAAAATATGGGCGGTGTAATAGATAAGCAACAAACGTACATCTGTGATAGAATCTTGGGATTATTATCGTGCATGAATGTATACGAATCAGCCATGTTGAGCTTTAGGGCATTTTTTTTTTAAATTTCCTTAAAGATATTTGAAGAAATTATCTTTGTACATCATTCCATCTGCAAATGCGAGTTCTCGAACAACCGTAGATATCATGTGCCCCCATTCCATAGCTCTTACACTACCGAGTTTCACTGTTAACGTGAAGTTATTTTTTCGTGATTCAGTGTTTGTCTTTCTCTGTGCTTGTTGACGATCATCAGATCAAAAAGTATTTAATTTTCTCTTATCTAAAATGGTACATGATCCCAAAAATCAATCGGCATGATAAAATTTTTGCATAAGCTAATCTGTTCTTTGATTGGCCTCCAAGACCAATAGCTTTCGTCGAGCACAACGATAATGATAGTTGGATTTCCTACACAAACTCAGTTTTGATCTGATCTGAGCACAATTCAATAATATGGACTATTTCGGCATACGAATTGCCTCATTGTGCAGATGAAGGACAATTTTTTGCTGATCATTAGTTTCTGTGCACTTATTCTCTACATTGAGATCAATCAAAAATCGGGGTTTTCCATGCCTAGACGTATTGAAAATGTAACTAAGCCAAAAGGACTAAAAACTAAATAATAATTTATATAAGTTCATGTTAAAAACATCAATTTTATATTAAGTGTGCCAAAAATTTTGTGTCAGGAAATATGCTCATTTTGTATTAAAATATAAATGTTTTTAATATCGTTTTATAAAAATAAAAAATTTGTGCATTTCTATTAACAAATGTATAATTTAATCAAATTCAAAGAAATTTAAGCAATTTTATGATTCACAGGCCTGGCAATACCATTTAAAGTTTATATTTGCATGTGTGCCAACACTTTAGTGCATGACCATGTACATATATTCTTGCTTAGGAGTAGCCGAGTCGATTTAGCCATATCTGTCTCTACCTCAGCCATCCGTCTCTTCGAACAAATAACTTATAAACTAAATGAGCTATAGACACCAAATTTGGTATGTATTGTACTGTACAGAAGACCCCATAAATGTTCAATAGGATTGTGAATAAAAATACGTACCAATAACTGAATGCCACACAATTTTTGCTGATTATTATTATTATTAATTTTTAATTATATCATGTGCTTTTTTTCTTTCTTTTAATTTTTTAATTTTACTGTTATTGTGATGAAAATAACTTGAATTAAACGTGTAATATAAAAAAAAATACAAATCCAACTTAGACTGTACTAAGTGTTTCTAAGTATAATGTAAAAAGACTACAAAAATCTTATGGCAAGATCTGCAAGGTGATGCCACTTCAATCTCAAGGTGTACTTTCTCAAGGTGCACCGGTTTAAAGTTTTCGTGCATTAATTAATTGACCAGCATGCTAAACTCTGCCAAAGGCTTGTCGAATGTCCAGAAAAGCAGAAACTACATACGTTTTTTC
Source organism: Zaprionus obscuricornis (assembly GCA_037044475.1). Classification (NCBI taxonomy): domain Eukaryota; kingdom Metazoa; phylum Arthropoda; class Insecta; order Diptera; family Drosophilidae; genus Zaprionus; species Zaprionus obscuricornis. Next base: position 3,503 of record JBAMBR010000692.1, read on the forward strand.
CTCAAAACAGTCAAGCATGAAATTATCCACTCTATTTAGATGCTCGGGGGTTCCATGTGATTGAGGCAAACCAAATTGAAAAGGGGAAATTTTTTGCTTTGTGCTATCCAACAGGAGAGTTAGACTGCAGCGCTCAAATAGTTTTGAAATTGTATGTAATAGACTAATTGGTCTGTACGAGTCAAGAGTATAAGGAATCTTCTCCATCTTGTGAATCATGCAAATCCTAGCCTTCTTCCACACCCTCAGTCCGCACCTCGTCCACTGTAATAGGCGCAACCGGGGAACACAGCTATTCTGGAATATCAAGCGCCTGTTGAATACATTTTTGGCTGTTAGCTGAGCTGTTGTTAAAGGGTTGGAATGTGTCCTCAAAATCTTCAGCAAAAGCCTCAGCTTTTTTTTTAGGGGATCTGGCCCCGGGACCACATGTTATTTGTATTTTTTAGCTAGAGACCAAAGAGAATGTTTTATGCTTAAGTAATCTGAAACATTTGATAGAAGACGATCTTTATACTCGGTTCCCCATGGGTACCAAGAGTGTATTGGGTTAGTGACAGCAGCAAATGTATGTAACACTCATAAGGAGGCGTGGCCGACCCCATAAAGTATATATATTCTGACTCAGGATCAACAGCCGAGTCGATTGGAGCATGTCCGTCTGACCGTCTGTCCGGGTGTCCGTCTGTACGTCCGTATGAACAAACAGATCTCGGAGACTATAAGAGCTAGAGACTTCATTTTTTTTGCAAAGTGCTTGTAGTGTTTGCAGGCAGATGAAGTTTATTTTGGATTTTCGCCACGCCTCCCTCCGCCTCCACAAATCGATAAAAACGATTTTCAGCATACCCAGCCAAACTACAGGACTGTTTATCTGGACGTTGTGTACAAATTTGGTACAGATCGGATAATAAACATTGAAGTTATACACATTTCAAATTCCAAAAGTTGAGAGGCGTCTCTATAGCGTACACTTGCTTGCTGTTCTCACCCCACACACGGAAACATTTACTCAGTATTTCTTACACTTGTAAAGAGTGTGGCTCAGTGGTTAGAGGGTTGAACTCGCGTGCATGAGGTCCGCGGTTCGATTCTCGAGGCGATTTTTTTTTTTTTTAAATTTTTTTTTAAATTAACTTAAAATTGGCGAGTGCTAATTTTAGCACGAGCACGAGCTAAATAAATATATAATATAACTTTGGTCACCGAGTATTATATAGTCGAGCATACTCGACTTTCTTACTTGTTTTCCATTTGCTTGTGTAATACCAGAAGTTTTTTAACCCTATTAGATATTCCTTAATATTCGACGAGTGCGACAGTGCTGCTTGGAGGCTGCTTTGATATCTGTGCCTTTGAAAGTCCGAAGCAGCGCAATGAGTAGTTGCATGCACTTTGTTTAGGAATATCGCATACGCGTCGTCAATGTCTTCTGACAGCATGATTTTAAAATTAAGATCCAGTGTTTCTTTCAAATCTTTTTGAAATATATCTACATTCACTCCCAAAAGCAACAATCGAACTGATTTTATTCTGAAGACAGGAGCTGACTCGTATGTTTCTATTAATGGCAGATGATCGGAAGAGATTTGATATTCTGTCCTTCTCTTAAGATGTTCTGGGCTCAGTTCAGTAAAGACAAATAAATCAATATTTGATGGAGTACGATTGGAATCCGAAGGATAATGTGTTGCTTGACCAGTTGCCAGAACTTGAGCAGATAAACATTGGACTGCATCTTGAAGGTAGCTGGCTCTTACGTCATTTCTGTAACTTCCCCATAGTCTGCTTTTAGCATTAAAATCACCACTTATAATGTATTTACTTCTCAGATTATTGAGAATTCGCATGAAGTTATCTTTTATTCAAGGGATCTTTAATTTAATTTTAATAGAGCCCATTTGTAGATGTGTTGTCTTCTCAGGGTCGCAAGAAGTATGAATTATTTCTTGTTTTACTAGGATTGCAGCTCCTCCTCTTAACCTATTAATAAGATGATCTGCTTTATAGATGTTGTAGCCTGGAAAGTAGATATGTATGTTGACTAGAAGCCAAGTCTCCGTAATAAGCATTAGGTTCCCTTAGAATGAGTTAAAAATTTTAAAAATTATTTTCTAGCGGCTGAGCGATGCTATCGAGCGCGGTGGAAACCTATCGCCTTTTCAATGTGGATTTCGCAAAGAGCGATCAACCATCGATGCTGTTGAAAAGGTGGTTGGCATTGCATCAAGCGCAATCCAAGGGAAACGGTGGAAAGGCGGCGAGAAGTTAAAAATGCATTTAATACAGCGAACTGGGAATGTATTCTCAACGCACTGGACGGCATTGGTGTCCCCAATTATCTATCCAAAGTAGTTAGGAGCTATTTCAACGGTAGAGAACTACAGTACAATTCAGCAGATGGGGAAATTCTATGTTGGAAACGAGGTCGTCCATTCGAAACGGGCTTTTCGGTACCTAGGACTTATCATTCACACTCGTCTCGGCCATCTACAGTCGGGCACCCTTCCGAATAATGCTCAACAAGCGTGGTTCACAGACGCAGAGGAGAATGTTGCTGAATAGCGTCATGCAGTCCATAATCCTGTTTGCAGCTCCAGTATGGGCATATGCAAAATCAATACCGATCTATAATAGAGGCATTCAGGCAACACATCGATTTGTAGTGGTTTCCGCACAATGTCGGATAAAACCGCTTTGATCATTGCAGGGTTGATGCCAATCGAGTTCTTAGCAATGGAGTGAAAAACGTTAGCCAAGCTAGAACACACTCGGATATCAAGCAAAAGAGTTTGAACTCTTGGCAAACACGCTGGGACAACTCGAATAAAGGTCGATAGACATATCGGTTGATTGCAAAGGTAGGCGAATGGATTAACCGTAAGCATGGCATGCATAATGTTTACCTCACTCAATTGCTTAGCGATCACGGTTGCTTCAGGCAGTATTTTCACCGTTTTGGCCACGAGTCGGCTCCATTCTGTGACTGCTGCGAGGGATAGCAAATTGAAGACGCTTCACACATACTGGTGAACTGCGCGTGGCTTGTAGTCGCTAGGGCCATACTTGCTTCCGCGATCGGCGTGTACTTGGGTACACCTAGATAATTTGGTGACAGCAATGCTATCAGGAGACGACAATTGGAATGCTATATGCAAGTTGACACACACAACTATGTGCGAACTATGTGCATTGAAAGCCCATGTGATGCATAGTCTTACGGTCGTTCCGCAGGGGCAACTCAATGACATATCATATCATATTATACCATCGAATAGCATTAAAAATAACAATATAAATAGAATAATGTACTGTTGATGTACTGCTTATATACCCAGCCCCAACAGTCAACATATGGAAGCTCCCTCCAAATCACTTATTGCGACCTATGCAGGTGACATTGCAGTCATTTACAATTCCAGATGTCGCAGAAATGCAGGAATATATTAAGACAGGAATGTCTTATTGCTTTTCAAGCTTGGTGTAATGGTGGAATTTGAAGGTGAATCCGCTGAAAACAGTAAACCCCTGTTTCACACTGAAGCGGCTAGTTATGAATACCCCTGTAATCCAGTTTGAGGGAGTTACCCTGGAGCAGCCGCCGGAAGCAAAATACCTTTGTATTACACTAGACAAAGGCCTTACGTTTGGGCTACATCTTAAGATGGCGGCTAAAAAATGTAAGATAATGATCCAGCAACTGCGTTGGCTTATAAATAAAAGCACCTTGCCACTTAGATGCAAAAGGGCGACATATGTGCATTTCGTCCTGCCAATTTAGCTTTATGGTATTGTAGCATGCGTACATATGTATATACATACATATAAATAATGATGCAACACTTTTTTGTTATGCCAACAGAATGCATACATAATTAGCGACTTTGTCGCTGCGCTAAGTGCCTTCTTTACATACTCAAGTGCAGACGAAATATGATCCGCACTTGAGGTCAGCGACCGCCCAAAATGGCTAAGTCAGCGTTCTCACGGTTGACCGTCGCTATGTACATATATATGTGCGCATGACTCTCTCAGCTAGCCAACGAAGTCTCCGTCGCTGTATATAATAAGTATATACCAATGCATGTAAAAGGGCTGCTCACTGCTTCACAGTGGACAGCAATTAAAACTAAAGATATTCAATAAAGAACCTTTGGAGCAGACTGACGTCTGCTCCCTAATCAAAACAAAGTGTTTATCATTACATGGCAACCATGACATAGTCACAAGGAGCCAAGGAGCAGCAGCGCAAGGATCAGTAGTCCAAGGATCAGCAGTCTATCAATTTAGTCCATCAACCAGACATTATTACTACCAGGAGGCCAAAATTGCCGAGCAACTCAAATCCATTGAGTTTGATCGCCTCAAGCGTATGGGAAAGACTAAGCAACGTAAACTGGATTATTGCACCATGTACGATTTGAATTTCCATGGACATATTTCGACTCATCGCAAATCTGATGGACATTTGCAATTGAAAAAGTTCTTGCATCCTAAGTGTTATCATTACATGGCACTACATTACATTAAGTGTGCTGAAGGTAATAAAGAATTCGCTACACGCATCAATTATGATACTCATCTCTTGTCCGCTGATCGCTTGAAGAAGGCCGCTAAGAATAATACCAAGCTGCACTGCAGATCTAATAACCTGTGCGAAGACCGCACCGGTTCCGCCTGAGCCCATAGGCCCAGGACAACAGCAGCAGAAAAGTCAACAGCGCGAGAGGCATCCCCGCCCCTTGCGCCATCGAAGGGAGCGTCAGCGAAACCAAAGGTGACGATCAGCTGACGCGGAAAAATTTGGGAAGCAGCCAAAATTAATTATAATTTAATTTAATTTAATAACTATTTAAATTTAAATAACTATGTAAAATTGAGCAGAAATTTTTTTTGCCCAATTAGTGAGGCCCATAAAGCCGAACTGAAAAAATAGGCAGAGTGTCTGTAAAAAAAATATATATATATAAATATAAAAAAAAAAAATGAAAGTATATATAAATATAAATATATAAAAATATACAATATATATAAAAATTAAAAAAAAAAAAACATTTGCATATTCCCAACAATTAATCAATATAATTAAAAATATACAGTTAAATATATAATGTCAATCTAATGTATAAGTACGACAAAGGCATAATTTTAACGAAAAAACATTTTTCCGAATTCAATTTAGTAAAAAAAAAAAAATTATTATAAATCTAAATTAAACTCAAGTTTAAAAAAAAAAAAACTCATATCTTAAATTCCATTTCCAACATTTTTAAGTTTAATGTTTAAAAAACAATATATTTTGAATTAAAAAAAAAACATATTACATTAATGAACAGTAATGCAATAAGCAAATCCTTAGAAGATTTATTAATCGAATTAAAATATAATACTAAACAAAATTCCAAGATGGGATTACTAGACGTTAAGACAGTGGATTCTGCTGCTAACGTTATAAATAAAGTAGAATCAAAAGACATAGATTTATAATTAATAAACGTATTACTGATAATTATTGTTGTTATAATGTGTGCAAATTGTTTTTACAAATTATATAAACTGCACAATAGATGCTTAAAGAATAGATTCATGTCTAACACAGAATAGACAATCGCATATAGATACAGTTAATTAACAAATCTTACAATCCCTGCTGTTATCACACTGGATTCCAAAGATATTTTATCTGAAGGTGATGAAAGTGCTGAAAACATCCTTATAATGGTTGACACAGCCGCTGCCCAGAGGGCATATATTAGGGAAATTGCACAAGCAGTCCCAGAATTTGACGGAAAGAAAAACCGTCTTGAATAATTCTTAACGGCATTAAGACTTGTCAACCTAACAAAGGGAACTTATGAGGAAATTGCCATAGAGTTAATTAAATCAAAAATAACCGGCACAACCCTCAATAAAATAAAAAATGAAACCACAATAGATGGAATCATTGCAAAATTAAAAGCCGTAGTTATTGGTGAAACACCCGCCAACATAAAGGCAAAAATGGACACTTTCACAACTGAACTAGAAAATCTGCGTACAGCTTCTTGAAGCTGCTTATATTGACCAAGGCATACCATCTGAAAATGAACAATGATTAGTAAAACTAGTCACGAAAGTGTTAGAACCGTTTTGGAGTCTGGTATTTTCACTACCATGGATGCTGCCGTTAGTGCATACATCCATACTAGTACAAGACTTACTGGTGATGTGAATACAGTGATGTACTCTAAAAGAGGCAATAACAACTACCGCGGTTGTAACAATCGTGGTAACTATCGTGGTAGAGGCAATGGTAACTACCAAAACAGAGGAAATAATCAAAATAATTATAATCATAGAGGCCGAGGAAATAGAAATAACAATTCCTATAGAGGCCAGAATAATAATAATTATAATAGAAACAAGTAAGAAAGTTATAGTCGAGTGTGCTCGACTATATAATACTCGGTGCCCAAAGTTATATTATATATTTATTTTGATCGTGCTGCGCACTCGCCAATTTTAAGTTAATATAAAAAAAAAAAATTTAAAAAAAAAAATTAAAAAAAAAACAAGTAAGAAAGGCTACAGTCGGGTGCACCCGACAGTAAAATACCCTGTACCCTTATTTTATTATTTTATTTATTTAAAATGTTTATACAAACAAACATACACATGTATTTATGTATGTACATATGTATGTATGTATATTGTTCGTAATACGTCATTCTGCAAACGGATCATTATCTTGTGCAAAGCAAAAACAATGTGTGATTTGCACTCTCCCACCCCATCCCTTTTCGAACAACAAATTTGACCGTTTGAAGTTGTATGCAAACATACATACATATTTACTCTCATAAATATATATGTACATATGCATACAAATTTTAAGAAATAGTGCGAGTGCTTCGCACTCGCCTTGTTCACACTTGCTGTCCTATTCTCTTTCGTGCACGTGTGTGCGAATACATACCGCTTTCTGATCAGCATTCTCCCATCCTCTCCTTCCCTCATCCACAAGCTTGCGCTTTTTACTTGCAGTAAGTCTGCACACAGTGATACATTTACATGTGTATGTGTGCGGGTTTGTATATGTACACATAGACAGCTCTTGATGACGCATGCTTGCCCACGCTAAGTTAACGTATATTTTGTGAAAATTAATTGTTTAATAACTTTTTTGTTTCTTAATCAATCGATACCATTTTTTCAGGACTGTTTTATATTGATGCAAATTACAAGTCTCTAGTGCTTATAGAAGCTGAGATAAGAAACGGGGCGTGGCATCCAAAGTTTGAAATAAACTCGATCGAATTATGGTATATGGGAACCTACATACCAAATTTGGTGTCTCTAGCTCTTATAGTTTAGAAGTTCTTTGCGTTCAAACAGACAGACGGACAGACGGACAGACAGACGGACATGGCCAAATCGACTCGGCTATTGATCCTGAGTCAGAATATATATACTTTATGGGGTCTGCCACGCCTCCTTCTGCCCGTTACGCACATTTGCACAAACTTAATATACCCTTTTTTACCCATTTTCAATGGGTACAGGGTATAAAAAATCGTCTCGGGAATCGAACCGCGGACCTCATGCACGCGAGTTCAACCCTCTTACCACTGAGCCACGCTCTTCACAAGTGTGAGAAACACTGAGTAAATGTTGCCGTCTTGTGGGGTGAGAACAGCAAGCAAGCGTACGCCTCTCAACTTTTGAAATTTGAAATGTGAATAACTTCCATGTTTATTATCCGATCTGTACCAAATTTGTACACAACGTCCAGATAAACATATTCTAACTTTGTACCAAAGTTGTAGCTGTAGCTTGACTGGGTGTGGGTGAAGTGGTGTGTTCAAAATGGTTTTCATCGATTTGTGGAGGCGGAGGGGGGCGTGGCGAAAATCCAAAATAAACTTGATCTGCCTGCAAACACTACAAACACTATGCAAAAAAAATTAAGTCTCTATCTCTTATAGTCTCCGAGATCTGTGTGTTCATACGGACGTACAGACGGACAGACGGACATGCTCCAATCGACTCGGCTGTTGATCCTGAGTCAGAATATATATACTTTATGGGGTCGGCCACGCCTCCTTATGGGTGTTACATACATTTGCTCTTGTCACTAACCCAATATACTCTTGGTTCCCATAGGGCACCGAGTATAACAATGTAAGAGTAATCCAAAATAATTCAGATGTTCAGCAATAAACCACAATGTTCATACCATCAATCTTTAGTTTAAATATATTTGTAGACTTTTTTAATGTTAAGACAAATAAAAAACTTGTATTTTTAAAACCGT
>JBAMBR010000693.1:0-16572 GCA_037044475.1 Zaprionus obscuricornis
TCATTGTCTGCTTTTACAGACGCGTATAAAAAAAAGGTTGCGGCATTTTATATTGGTTTACCTGCTATAAAAACTCAATGAAATAAAGCAACAATGTTGCGCTGTGAAAGCGATGAGTTTGCTAAGACTTTGAATTTATATACGTATTGATAATAAATTCAATGAAAAAAAAAAAATGTTGAAAATATTGTATACTAAGTTAAACTCTTCCAATAGATTGAATAAAAAAATATACTATATATATTTAATATACAAAATGGCTAATTAAAATTGCCATATTACATATGCATAAATATATATGTACATATATTCTTTAAAAGATTAATGTCTCAGTCAATAAATTATGTTGTAGCATTGTGTTTTACATTTTACGATAGCTATATAGCAATTATATTAAAATCCGATAAATGGCCAAACCCTTCTTATATTTCCCTCGGGAACAGTGTACACACAAAATTTACATATATATATATATGTAGCATATGTATATATGTAGTATACAATGATAACATTAAACAAGTAAGAAAGTTATAGTCGAGTGTGCTCGACTATATAATACTCGGTGCCCAAAGTTATATTATATATTTATTTAGCTCGTGCTGCGCACTCGCCAATTTTAAGTTAATTTAAAAAAAAAAAATTTAAAAAAAAAATCGTCTCGAGAATCGAACCGAGGACCTCATGCACGCGAGTTCAACCCTCTAACCACTGAGCCACACGCTTTACAAGAGTGAGAAACACTGAGTAAATGTTGCCGTCGTCCATGTTTATTATCCGATCTAACTTTCAGTTCTGTAGCTTGTCTTGGTGTGCTTAAAATCGTTTTTATCCATTTGTGGAGGCGGAGGGGGGCGTGGCAAAAATCCAAAATAAACTTGATCTGCCTGCAAACACTACATGCAAAATAAAATGAAGTCTCTAGCTCTTATAGTCTCCGAGATCTGTGTGTTCATACGGACGTACAGACGGACAGACGGACATGCTCCAATCGACTCGGCTGTTGATCCTGAGTCAGAATATCTATACTTTATGGGGTCGGCCTTATGGGTGTTACATACATTTGCTCTTGTCAACAAAAACAACAAAAACAATAAAATTCAACACTTGAAGAAGAAGAATGCACTTAACATATATTCTAACATATACTTTGATCGCATGTATTTATTATGTATTGCGAATATAATGCGATAATAGTAAATAAAATATAAAAAAAAATATATATATATATATATATATATATACACCATACCATATAAAAGTTAGCTATGAATAAAATAAATGTGTAACCGTGAAGTGATTTTAAAACGTGTCAACACTCTTATTTCCATAAGAAAAAAAAAACTTAAATTATTTTATTGAATTAATTTATTAAACACAGAAACTTGTATCTTTAACTGCGTTTAACAGTTGAGTATTGACGTCTTTTGCACTGTTTCAAGGGTCTGAAATTAACTTGAATTATGCAAATATATGACGTCAAAGTATTGTTTATGCAAACACTCTATAAGCCCATTAAAATCGATTTTATATCGTACAATATACCAATATATTTTTGTAAACTAGTATTTTATATAAAAATTATACATGCATTATTTTTAAAGTAAAGATCATTGTATAATGAAAATGAAGTATGTACATTCTTACAAGGGGGACATACACAGCATTCCCTAGAAACACTTCAGAATTTCAATCAAAATAAGAGTATCTCATAGTTTATATATTTGTTGATTAGACTGACACTGTAAAAAAAGCTGTTTATTTAAACTTTTATAAAGCTTTTCGGTGAAATTGATAAGAAAAGAGCCTAATTTTTTTTTTATCAACTTTTATATATAGTCACATGTACTCACATCTTGAAGAAAACCCATTTTATTAGTATCTTCTTAGAAAAACAGTCAACATTAATTAAAAAAGAATATTTTGTTTTTAAGTCATTTTTAATATTGCCCCCCAATTAAAAGAAATAACACGTACACGCACAATGATCCATATTATTAAATAATTGTTGTATGCAAAACCTGTCGGCTATAAATATATATGTACGAACTTCCGATAAAAAAATATAAAAAGTTCATATCAACTCGTCGTACAGTTACATATTCCCTCGACCTTTAAGTATAATAGGCATTAGCCATCATCACTATTTTACAGTATTCCTTCCTTCTTTCCTTCTCTGTCACTCCATTTTGGTCTCTCTCTCTCTCTCTCTCTCTCTTTGATAACCTTGAAAAATATTGTAGCTGAAGAAAACTAGTGCAATTCATGCTCCCAACCTTAAAGTAGAGAGCAGAGCAAAGAAAGTCGCTCTTGTTGTTCATGTTATTACAGTGAAAACTATGAAACTGGTTGGGCAACATTTTGCTCTTCTACTCGTGTGGCAAGGCAACAATAAAAACAATAACAATAACAATAACAACAATAACAAGTCAATTGACGTATGTTATTTCGATCTATGAAAAACCCAAAGAGCTATTTGAATAGAGTTCAATTAAATTGCTGACCACATCGTTCACATATCTGTGTAAATGCGCATGTATTTCATACAATATTTGTATTTGTATCAATGTATATCTCGCAAAGCAGACAAACAAAAACTGCACAAATCGCACAACAAATCAACAGCTGCCTTTTAGCAAATGTAAAAGGCAGCTGTTGACTCGATTGTGCGATTTGTGCAAGTTTTTGTTTGTCTGCTTTGCGAGATATACATTGAGGTACAAATACAAATATTGTATGAAATACATGCGCATTTACACAGATATGTGAACGATGTGGTCAGCAATTTAATTGAACTCTATTCAAATAGCTCTTTGGGTTTTTCATAGATCGAAATAACATACGTCAATTGACTTGTTATTGTTGTTATTGTTATTGTTATTGTTTTTATTGTTGCCTTGCCACACGAGTAGAAGAGCAAAATGTTGCCCAACCAGTTTCATAGTTTTCACTGTAATAACATGAACAACAAGAGCGACTTTCTTTGCTCTGCTCTCTACTTTAAGGTTGGGAGCATGAATTGCACTAGTTTTCTTCAGCTACAATATTTTTCAAGGTTATCAAAGAGAGAGAGAGAGAGAGAGAGAGACCAAAATGGAGTGACAGAGAAGGAAAGAAGGAAGGAATACTGTAAAATAGTGATGATGGCTAATGCCTATTATACTTAAAGGTCGAGGGAATATGTAACTGTACGACGAGTTGATATGAACTTTTTATATTTTTTTATCGGAAGTTCGTACATATATATTTATAGCCGACAGGTTTTGCATACAACAATTATTTAATAATATGGATCATTGTGCGTGTACGTGTTATTTCTTTTAATTGGGGGGCAATATTAAAAATGACTTAAAAACAAAATATTCTTTTTTAATTAATGTTGACTGTTTTTCTAAGAAGATACTAATAAAATGGGTTTTCTTCAAGATGTGAGTACATGTGACTATATATAAAAGTTGATAAAAAAAAAATTAGGCTCTTTTCTTATCAATTTCACCGAAAAGCTTTATAAAAGTTTAAATAAACAGCTTTTTTTACAGTGTCAGTCTAATCAACAAATATATAAACTATGAGATACTCTTATTTTGATTGAAATTCTGAAGTGTTTCTAGGGAATGCTGTGTATGTCCCCCTTGTAAGAATGTACATACTTCATTTTCGTAATGACTAGTATTTTACTTTAAAAATTATACATGCATTATTTTTAAAGTAAAGATCATTGTATAATGAAAATGAAGTATGTACATTCTTACAAGGGGGACATACACAGCATTCCCTAGAAACACTTCAGAATTTCAATCAAAATAAGAGTATCTCATAGTTTATATATTTGTTGATTAGACTGACACTGTAAAAAAAGCTGTTTATTTAAACTTTTATAAAGCTTTTCGGTGAAATTGATAAGAAAAGAGCCTAATTTTTTTTTTATCAACTTTTATATATAGTCACATGTACTCACATCTTGAAGAAAACCCATTTTATTAGTATCTTCTTAGAAAAACAGTCAACATTAATTAAAAAAGAATATTTTGTTTTTAAGTCATTTTTAATATTGCCCCCCAATTAAAAGAAATAACACGTACACGCACAATGATCCATACAAAATAAGTATTATTAAATAATTGTTGTATGCAAAACCTGTCGGCTATAAATATATATGTACGAACTTCCGATAAAAAAATATAAAAAGTTCATATCAACTCGTCGTACAGTTACATATTCCCTCGACCTTTAAGTATAATAGGCATTAGCCATCATCACTATTTTACAGTATTCCTTCCTTCTTTCCTTCTCTGTCACTCCATTTTGGTCTCTCTCTCTCTCTCTCTCTCTCTTTGATAACCTTGAAAAATATTGTAGCTGAAGAAAACTAGTGCAATTCATGCTCCCAACCTTAAAGTAGAGAGCAGAGCAAAGAAAGTCGCTCTTGTTGTTCATGTTATTACAGTGAAAACTATGAAACTGGTTGGGCAACATTTTGCTCTTCTACTCGTGTGGCAAGGCAACAATAAAAACAATAACAATAACAATAACAACAATAACAAGTCAATTGACGTATGTTATTTCGATCTATGAAAAACCCAAAGAGCTATTTGAATAGAGTTCAATTAAATTGCTGACCACATCGTTCACATATCTGTGTAAATGCGCATGTATTTCATACAATATTTGTATTTGTATCAATGTATATCTCGCAAAGCAGACAAACAAAAACTGCACAAATCGCACAACAAATCAACAGCTGCCTTTTACATTTGCTAAAAGCAACAAACAAGAGTAAACAAGAGTAAAAAAAAAATTTAAAAAAAAAATAAAAAATAACTGGAACTGTTGAAATATGAATAGTCAACTGCATTTTTAAATTATGAATAAGACCGGCAAAAAATAATAATAAAAAACCAACAAACAAAATATATAGCTATAGTGCAATTGATAAGAATAAATGCAAACACAAAGTAAAGCTTTCAAATAGAGCAACATTTATAGCAAAAATGCACGCAATAATACAAGTAATAGAACTATGCACGTACAGACATAAATATTATACATACTTATTCATCACATACACTTATCAACTAAACCAACACAAATGTCAATGAATATATATATGTATGTACGTATATAAAATGCGACCATTGTATAGTATTATATTTATTATGAACACTATCATATTTTAGATGCATTTTAATGTAAAACTATAATCATATTGCAAAGTTTGAGACACCTACACACACCTAATTGAGGTTTTTAAATTCATAATTATAATTGTAAAGTACCTCAATTTTTGCTATATAAACAAACTTGCAGAAAACGTAATTCAAGAATAATGCAAAAACATACAAACGCAAAACAGCACAGAACAAGTTGCCAGATGTTGATTGAGCTAAGTAAACAGTTTCATTTGCTAAACAAATAGCGCTAGCGATATACCGGAGACGCCATAAGACAAAAGATAAACAAATTTTCTATATACATATGTACATATATGTACAAATACAAAAACTTGTAAATACATGCATACATAGTATATATATATGAAGAGGCATATAAAGGTACATATACACATACATAGTCATACATAGTAGATATCATATAATGAAATATTTTAGCAAAATGTATATATATTTTTATCATTTTTTTTTATAATACGCGTATATAGTTCAAACTTATGGCAAGACTTGGAATAATTAGGATTTATTACAAGTCGGTAGAGCTGAAATGTTTCGTAAGTGATTAAATATATAGTAAAAAATAAATATGTATGTATATATATGTATACTGTATATCAAAAAAGGTTGTAAAATGCATTATTTAATTATACATTATAACCAAAGCATATGTACATACATCATCTGTACGTACTTATATGAATACATACGTACATACGTACATACATACAAATTTCATACATATACAAATTTCTGTATACGAGCAAAAAGTTTTCTTATTTATTGTTGCTCATGTTTTATTTGCAGCTTCGACTCACGTATTTTTTTCTGCTCTGATTTTATTTTTATTTTTGTTTTTTTTTTCAACTCATTTTGTGTTTAGTTTTATGTTAGTAATAAAGTGTTAAATATTATTTAAACAATTGACTAAATTAGCTAATTAGCTAATTTATACTATATTAATTTCCTTATATTCATTTCAAAGCAAATGATAAGAAAGTATTAATTGTATCAGCTAGAGTATAAAAACCAGCGGCTTGTTGCCAAAGCAAAAATTCGTAAAAACTTTTTAATTTTTTATGAGCAATACAAGAAGCACTCTCACACTAACACTCACATTCACAGTTACTCACACGTTGACGTTTATTCTGTGACGTTGTTTTGTCATTTGTTATTGCGCTCATAAAATTTTAATAAGCATTGCTGCTTCTCTGTTTTCTATATGTGAGTCGTTGCTTGAATATATATGTGATATGTTGTTGGTTGTATGCTTGAATATATATACCCACTTTCCAATATAAAATGTCAAAATATATCCTATGGTTGAAATGTATTATCAACTTGGAAAAAACGTAATAATAATTTTAAAATAAAGTAATCTATAATTATTTTTTCCCCCCTTCATTTTTAACAATTTAATACCCGTTAAGCATACAACAATAAATTAACACACAAATGTTAGCATTTAATGTTTTCGATAAAGTATTTAAGACTTGCACTTTTGCTCTTTATCACCGGCTGTGCCCAGTCCCAGTCCCAGTCCACATACACATAAACACTAACAAATGTTGAACATCTGGCAAATGGTTTTTCAAGTGTTTTATTTCCTAATGCAGCACAATATATTTATCACTGATTGATTAAAGTTCACTCCAACATATAAACACATATAAATATTGAAATTCATATATGAATGTGCATTTGTCTGCATTATACAAACACTTTTCATAAACAATCAATAAATTTGCGGTTAAAACTTGATAAGCTTTACGTCTTTGTAACATAAAAATACATACTACAGTGTAGTATAGTTAAACGTAAATTGCGTTGCAGTTTATTTGCAACAAAGGCAAATAAAAAGTGTAATAATCAAACAGATAGAAAATAGAGAGCGAGGTAAAGAGAATTATAGAGAGCATATATGCCATATATATTTATATATACATAGATCGGCTGCTAAGTGTTAGCTACCTTATCGCACCTTATCTCGGAGAGCTTCGATAGACATGAATAAAAACAACAACAACAACTGCGATACAAACAACTGGCCAGGGCAGACAAGCACAAATGTCCGCGATAGCGACGTTAACGACAACGTCAACAGCAAATGTCGACTATGAGTATAACTGCCACAGCGACGGTGCGCTGCGGCGATGGCAACGTCATTGACACGACGACGAGAAAAGTAATTTGTCCAAAATGGTAAAAAGCAGCTACGACCAGCAGTGGGAACGTGTGCGCAACACATTGAAGAAAAGAACAAACCAAGAGCAAAGCAACAGAGGAGGAAGATAATATATTGAACGAGCAAAACAACGAGCAAGAAGACGGCAGCGCTGTCGTTGTTATTGTTGTTGCTGTTGTCGTTGCTTGAAAGAATGGGTAAGATAGATCACAATAAATACAAGGACAGAGAGAAAGAGAGAGAGAGAGAGAGAGAAGAAATGAAGCTAATATATTCGCCGTTGCTGTTGCTTTTGCTTCTGCTATTGCACTCGAAAATTCTTTTGCTTTTGTTTTTATGATTTTTCCAGGAATTAACAACGAAAGACGTTGGCCACAGCAACTGCAACGGCGACATGCGCAGCCAGCAAGAAAAACAATAAGAAACAGGAGCGCAACAGCAATGGCAGCAACAACAACGAAAACAACAACAATAAAATTTACAATAAAGTCAGACCAAGTGGGAACACATGATTTTGCATGGTCAGGCGGCGGCAGCACACACTGCTCACACGTGTGTAAATACATACAGAAATATACATATGAATGCATATTAATGTCGGAAACATATGTACATAAGTATACATACATATGTACATAAGTGTATTTAAATATACATTTTATAATAAATACATATATATCAAATAGAAATTAAATGTTGTTGTTAACAACATAGCATAATAACATAAACTGAAAACTTAAGACTATAATAATGTAAAAAGAATTTGTACTTATTTCCCAGAATTTGCCACAACAAATCCTAAACAGAAGGGGGAAAACTGCAGCAACAGAAACTACAACAACGGCGTCGCGTAGAGTCGCGCAGTCAGCGCTTATGGCCCGCCCACGCACAACCCCCGCCAACTATGCCGAATGCCGACAACATTTGCTTGTTGGTTATGTACACAGAGAACGTGCCCGTGTTTTGCTCATTTTTTTCCTATATTCTATTTACCTTTAATATACAAACAGCTCAGAAGGTGTAAACACGTATAAAACGTATGTAGATATGTATTGGTATACGTATTGATATTGGCCGCACAACGCACGAGCTCTCTAACTCACACACACATACACACTCCAAACTAGCATTCACACAAGTGCTGAGCAGAGGAGCGCATACATATATATAACACAAACGAACGAGCAGGCAGACGTTTTCGTATGTTTTTCGCTTTTAATATTTTGATATGTATTTGCCGTTTTATTTTTAAATCGAACACACATGCACGTACGTGTGTGGACGCATACTAATACACACAATCACTAGCACTTCACAATACTATACTCTCGCCAATTAAATTATATGTTTTATATTGTTAGCGGGGCAAAAATATTCAAAAATTACGCGCTCAAATAAAATTTAAATCGAAAAGCACTGAATTATAAATTTTTGAAAATTTATTATATATTAGAACTGATTTCACTTGAATAACTTTTGTTACTGCGTGCGAATGCACAGAACCAACGCGATTGGACGCACGAATATAAATGTACGATTTAGCCGTGAAACTGTAAAATCAAACACAACTATTTACTCAAATTGGCACTGTTAACGCCAGATGGCCAGACCATTGAAATTGTATTAACAGTGTCTGCATTTTCAACAAAAGTTTGATATTTTTAAGCACACTTCAAGAGCGAGCAATTTGCAAGATTTATGGGCATTCAAGAACATATTTTTTTTTTGCAATTTGAAAAGTGAACATTTGATAAATATTGTTATACTTAAAAATTCTGAATTCTAAAAATTGTCAGGGGGTTTACAGATTTAATATGCTATACACTGTGCATAAAAATGCCTGCTTTTTAAATTTTCTCGTTGAATGCACTGTACGAGATATCGGTGCAACGTGAGATTATCAATTATTTTCTTGTACTATAATTATTATTAACTGCGCATTCCATTAAGGGCGTGTAAAAATAATCAAATTGATTTTTCGCAATTATAATTACCGAAAGATTTAAAAAGTCATATGGCAACCCTGTTCACCTGTTGTACGCCAACAACAGCAAAAATCGAAGCCGCCCACAAAGGGAGCGGCCGTGACAACCAAAAATCAATAGTCTATTTAATTTGCATAATTGTGCCTTAATTTAAAATTGTTCTTTAGCTATTTGAGCTTACCTGTACTTTATTATATTACTTGTTTTCCTTAATAAACACAGACATGCACATAAATGTATAGGTATGCATACGTAGTTGAATATTTCCTTTAAACAATAAAAAGTGCGAATAAATAATACCGGTTGTAACAAAACTTCACTTTGTACAAAGTCAACGTTACCAATTAAGTTACTGAATGGACTTTATGCAAAACAATAAAGAAAACAAAAAAAATTTTGTTTTTGCGCACTATTTTTGCACATCTGAACGCGACTAGAGACGGCTGACAATGAATAATTTTCTTATCGATTCATAAATTATCGATGGCGTTGCCACCTTGGCAGGCCTTAACATTCTATTCGCGGTTTACATGACAAAATTTTCAAAAGTGTAAGTAAATATTTATTAAATTCAAATATTGCAAATTTATTTTTCACTATTAAATACATATTTTCATACAATTAGGCAAAATATTAATTTCTGAGTTGAACACAAATAAATTCTACAACAATTTTATACAATTTACTCACAGTCAATGCGATTCTATATCATACACACACATCAACTATTCGTGAATGTAAAAAGCTACAAACAGTTAATTATATTATGTAGATATAGTAATTTAGTAGTTATAGAAACTTATACACAAAATAGTTATTGTCCAAGTAGCCTTCGAGTCAACAAATTATACATTTAAATAATTCGATAGCAATAGTAGCATTACATTTGAAATTTGAATTTTATAAAGACTGTTGTTGTTGTTTTATTCTTGTGTGTTTTGTTTACTTTCAACTTAAAGAAAATAATAAATCAATTACATTGAATAACAAAGTAAACGTTTGTATATTCATTCATCATAACTATCCCACAATTAACATCTAAAAATATCAATATAACAATGCTGATGCTGCAAAAGATTTTGCTGCACTAAATCCATCCATAGATGCTCTCCGAACATCACATTTATATGACCGAAAGCAGTGCGTTATACGTTTTTGGTATATATATGTGTTGGGTTTTATTTATCTGGCCACATATGAGAGTATGCCTGAGTTTTTGGGGGCCAGATGCTACTTTTCGGCCAGACCACTCTTCAAATGGGACAACTCTCTAAGCCATGCTTTGATCAGATCGTACGTGGAAAAACTAATGCCTACAGCGATCGGACCCTTAATCCAGTTCATACTAAGGCCTTTATAAAATCCATTCTTGATACCTTCCTCACTGTACAAAAAATATAAATATTTACTTTCAGCATATACAGATTACATAATTATTTTAATCAAAATAACATACCGATAAATTTGTATCAGTGTCTCCAGTATCGTTGGAAACTTTTCCTTTCTATCTAAGCTAACACGGGTCGTCTGCATACGTCGACGCACAATATCCAGTGGATAACTTGCCGTTTGACCAGCAGCACCTGCCGCTGCTCCAAATGCCAATGAGACTAACGCATTTGGATTTGTGTTGCCAACAATTTCTACAATATGCATTGAAATTACTCGTAGTTTAATCTAAAAAAAATACGATTATTAAATGCTTACCATGGTATTCACGTTTAAGCGTTTCATAGGTAAAAAATGAAGTGCCCGCATAAGGTATAACACCCAATACTGTAGCCCAATACCCTCGGAACAGTGTTCTGGGACCCTCTTCAACCCAAATATTGTGGAAAACCTGACGTAATGTACGATATCCCGTGTATTTGTCCGTAACAGCCATGCGAGCGCGTGCCAAATCTAATGGATACGTCAACGATTGTGATGTAATGCCAGCCAATGAACCAGCCACAAATCGTCGTCCCTTAGTGCTAGTCAAGTAAGAAAAAAAAAAAAAAAATTTTTGATAAACGAATTAAAAGGGTTTTTTTTTTTGAATTGCCATTTATATTTACTTGCTGCCATTCTGATCCACCTGCAGTATGCGTCGCCACTGTTCATGAGATGTAAACTGTATGGCAGCATAAGGCACAATTCGCGCCATTGTCGCCGAATTGCCTCGCCACAGGGCCAAGACACCTTCCTTGGCATATGTATGTTCCAGATATTTCAACGATGCTTGAAATGAAAATGGCACATCCTTTCGTATCTGAAAATTAATTTTCGTTCGATCCAATGGTGCAATTGTTGTCTTAGCAAGAGCGCCAGCCGCAGCGCCCGCTATGAGACTTATAAGCACTTCGTCCAGTTTGTTGTGTATTACTTTATATATAAAAGAAATACGATAAGAAAATTGATATATTATAATTATGAAAAGTTTCACTTCTAAATTTTGTTATTAATCATCTAAGCTTTTACTTTGTTTAAATACAAATAGTGTGTTAATATAATATAAAAAAAAAGTTGTTAGGAACAGTTTCAGTTCATTTTCTGCTTCGAAAAACAAAAAAAAAAGATGACTAGTTTTTAGTTATCTTATCGAATGCGCGTTGTGATGAGATTTATAATTTTCTTACCAGCTGGCTTTGTGCTTTGCTTATGACTGCCGCTACCGGTTGATACTTCAGTCAATTGTTTTGTAATCCTGCGGCCATCCTCGTCCTCTGATGCTTCAGCTGTGTTATCTTTCGTTGCCGTCGAGGATGTGGCAACTGTGCTGGATAATTGACTTCCTGTTGATGTAATGGACATGGCAATGTTAGGCTTCTCTATAAGGCGGCTCATGGCAGACTAAGAGAGCGAGAACATAAGAAAGAGAGAGAGAGAGGAGAGAGAGATAGAGTAAAAAATTAGCTTTTTAATCATAACACAACAATAAATAATAAAAGTGGCTAACAAATTATTTCTGATTTCACAGACTATATATATGTACATATATATATTTATATGTATATAAAGAGTAGCTTATCAATTTGAGGCGTGTTTTGCTGTGTCACAAAAACAATAATACTGTTGATAAGTTAAAAGGTAAGGTTAGGAAAACAAAAAATAATTCATATATTTAGTATTTTCAGCTGGCAAACACATTGAGTGAAACAATCTGGCTACAAATTTCACAATTGTTTCATAATTATCTGAACAAATATTTTGAAAAATTCACGCATTTGGCATAGTTTCAAGAAAAAAAAAAACAATATACAATTATAATAAATAACTAGATGCGATAATTAATGCCGGTAAAATTCAATTTTTTTCAGAGTAAATAACGTTAAGCAATGAGATATGAAATTTTGTACTTTGCTTGGACTGATCCAGTCCGAAAGCCAGCCATACTTTGATTAAGATTTTGATAAGTATTCAACAGGTTAACTGTAGCGTATCTGCTATACTAGGCAAAAGGGTTCAATTAACAAAAGCTTTTGACATGCTGTTGATCAAACAAATTATATGCCAATATTTACACACAATATCTATATATATATATTATGTATATACATGTATATTGAATATGTAAGAAAAACAGGTTATTGTTAATACAATATGAAAATAGTATAGATAAAAAACAATAACAAGAAATTATAATCAAATATTCTGTTATAACTTAGCTAGCATGCTTAGGTAAATATGCGGCACACACCTCCAAAATTCATTATCATGCATGTATATGTATGTATCTATGCATGTGTGTGTATGTGTAGTAGTCAAATATGCTGAAATTGCGCATTCGACACGTGGGCCGGGGTACTAGTCTTCCTAATTGACTTCCGCATTTGCGATTCTGTTTGCGATTTGCAATTGCGATCCCTAACATGAATAGTTTCTGCATGGCCATTCTGCTATGATAAGAGGTTAAGGGGAAAAGCAAACTGTAACCGGCGAAACGAATGTAAACAAGTTCGTTAAGCAATGTTTGTAGTTTTTGCACTCAGTCAAGGTTTTCCATGACTATAATAATTCCACAGTCATACGAATTACACATCTTTCCCGTACACATTCACCATGACATCATTATACTGCATCGCTCAATGACAGTTGTCCCATTTGTCATGCAGTTATGTGACATTCTAATATAAATATTGTAAAAAAAAACATTCGTTCATTTTATTAGTATTTCTATTATAAGTTATAACAGAATATTTAGCTGTTATTGTTTTTTATCTATACTATTTTCATATTGTATTAACAATAACCTGTTTTCTTACATATTCAATATACATGTATATACATAATATATATATAGATATTGTGTGTAAATATTGGCACATAATTTGTTTGATCAACAGCATGTCAAAAGCTTTTGTTAATTGAACCCTTTTGCCTAGTGTAGCAGATACGCTACACGTTAACCTGTTGTAATACTTATCAAAATCTTGATCATAAGTATCCAGGCTGGCTTTCGGACTGCGATCAGTCCAAGCAAAGTACAAAATTTCATATCTCATTTCTTAACGTTATTTACTATTAAAAAATTGAATTTTACCGGCATTAATTATCGCATCTAGTTATTTATTATAATTGTATATTGTTTTTTTTTTTCTTGAAACTATGCCAAATGCGTGAATTTTTCAAAATATTTGTTCAGATAATTATGAAACAATTGTGAAATTTGTAGCCAGATTGTTTCACTCAATGTGTTTGCCAGCTGAAAATACTAAATATATGAATTATTTTTTGTTTTCCTAACCTTACCTTTTAACTTATCAACAGTATTATTGTTTTTGTGACACAGCAAAACACGCCTCAAATTGATAAGCTACTCTTTATATATATGTACATAGTCTGTGAAATCAGAAATAATTTGTTAGCCACTTTTATTATTTATTGTTGTGTTATGATTAAAAAGCTAATTTTTTACTCTATCTCTCTCTCTCTCTCTCTCTCTCTTTCTTATGTTCTCGCTCTCTTAGTCTGCCATGAGCCGCCTTATAGAGAAGCCTAACATTGCCATGTCCATTACATCAACAGGAAGTCAATTATCCAGCACAGTTGCCACATCCTCGACGGCAACGAAAGATAACACAGCTGAAGCATCAGAGGACGAGGATGGCCGCAGGATTACAAAACAATTGACTGAAGTATCAACCGGTAGCGGCAGTCATAAGCAAAGCACAAAGCCAGCTGGTAAGAAAATTATAAATCTCATCACAACGCGCATTCGATAAGATAACTAAAAACTAGTCATCTTTTTTTTTTGTTTTTCGAAGCAGAAAATGAACTGAAATGTTCCTAACAACTTTTTTTTTATATTATATTAACACACTATTTGTATTTAAACAAAGTAAAAGCTTAGATGATTAATAACAAAATTTAGAAGTGAAACTTTTCATAATTATAATATATGAATTTTCTTATCGTATTTCTTTTATATATAAAGTAATACACAACAAACTGGACGAAGTGCTTATAAGTCTCATAGCGGGCGCTGCGGCTGGTGCTCTTGCTAAGACAACAATTGCACCATTGGATCGAACGAAAATTAATTTTCAGATACGAAAGGATGTGCCATTTTCATTTCAAGCATCGTTGAAATATCTGGAACATACATATGCCAAGGAAGGTGTCTTGGCCCTGTGGCGAGGCAATTCGGCGACAATGGCGCGAATTGTGCCTTATGCGGCCATACAGTTTACATCTCATGAACAGTGGCGACGCATACTGCAGGTGGATCAGAATGGCAGCAAGTAAATATAAATGGCAATTCAAAAAAAAAGAAACCCCTTTTATTTCGTTTATCAAAAATATTTTTTTTTTTTCTTACTTGACTAGCACTAAGGGACGACGATTTGTGGCCGGTTCATTGGCTGGCATTACATCACAATCGTTGACGTATCCATTAGATTTGGCACGCGCTCGCATGGCTGTTACGGACAAATACACGGGATATCGTACATTACGTCAGGTTTTCACTAACATTTGGGTTGAAGAGGGCCCCAGAACACTGTTCCGAGGGTATTGGGCCACAGTATTGGGTGTTATACCTTATGCGGGCACTTCATTTTTTACCTATGAAACGCTTAAACGCGAATACCATGGTAAGCATTTAATAATCGTATTTTCTTTAGATTAAAGTACGAGTGATTTCAATTCATATTGTAGAAATTGTTGGCAACACAAATCCAAATGCGTTAATCTCATTGGCATTTGGAGCAGCGGCAGGTGCTGCTGGTCAAACGGCAAGTTATCCACTTGATATTGTGCGTCGACGTATGCAGACGACGCGTGTTAGCTTGGATAGAAAGGAAAAGTTTCCAACGATACTGGAGACACTGATACAAATTTATCGGTATGTTATTTTGATTTAAATAATTATGTAATCTGTATATGTTGAAAGTAAATATTTATATTTTTTGTACAGTGAGGAAGGTATCAAGAATGGATTTTATAAAGGCCTTAGTATGAATTGGATAAAGGGCCCGATCGCTGTAGGCATTAGTTTTTCCACGTACGATCTGATCAAAGCCTGGCTTAGAGAGTTGTCCCATTTGAAGAGTGGTCTGGCCGAAAAGTAGCATCTGGCCCCCAAAAACTCAGGCACACTCTCATATATGGCCAGATAAATAAAACCCAACACATATATACCAAAAAACGTATAACGCACTGCTTTCGGTCATATAAGTGTGATGTTCGGAGAGCATCTATGGATGGATTTAGTGCAGCAAAATCTTTTGCAGCATCAGCATTGTTATATTGATATTTTTAGATGTTAATTGTGGGATAGTTATGATGAATGAATATACAAACGTTTACTTTGTTATTCAATGTAATTGATTTATTATTTTCTTTAAGTTGAAAGTAAACAAAACACACAAGAATAACAACAACAACAACAGTCTTTATAAAATTCAAATTTCAAATGTAATGCTACTATTGCTATCGAATTATTTAAATGTATAATTTGTTGACTCGAAGGCTACTTGGACAATAACTATTTTGTGTATAAGTTTCTATAACTACTAAATTACTATATCTACATAATATAATTAACTGTTTGTAGCTTTTTACATTCACGAATAGTTTATGTGTGTATATGATATAGAATCGCATTGACTGCGAGTAAATTGTATAAAATTGTTGTAGAATTTATTTGTGTTCAACTCGGAAATTAATATTTTGCCTAATTGTATAAAAATATGTATTTAATAGTGAAAAATAAATTTGCAATATTTGAATTTAATAAATATTTACTTACACTTTT
>JBAMBR010000695.1:0-38188 GCA_037044475.1 Zaprionus obscuricornis
GCTCGCGAGGGTTAGGCAGCAGCCAAAGCCAGCTGCTGCATGGTTTTCTTTTTTGTTTTTTTTTTTGTTTTTTTCTCTTGTTTGTCGACGCCATTTTAAATTTCTTCATCAAGATTTTTAAGTTAAGTTCAGTTTTGTTTATCCTTCATTTCTACACATTTTATGCTGCAACATTTTAAAGTGACTTTAAAGTGTTTATTTGCTTGGCGGCTGCTGCTGTTGCTATTCCTGCTGCTGCTGCTGCTGCTAGGTGCTGCTGTTGCTGCTGTGCTCTGCAAGTTTTGTAGGTGGAGCCACTTTCCTTTTTGGATCTGGAGGCAATTAATCAACAGCATTAAGTACGCAGCCTGTGGCAGCCAGGACATGCGCAACAGTCCTGCCAAAGTGAGAGGCATATATACGACATTGTACAACAGAAAAAAGCAAAACGCAAAAGCTTTTCACACCAAAGAAAAGCTTTTCTTATCTGCCTTGCCACATGCTGCACATCGTACGTATGTGTAAGAATATAAAGATATGTGAGTTTGTCTCTATATTTGTCTGTCTGTCTATGTGTGTGTGTGTGTGTGTCTGTGTGTATACCACAAGCAAATCAAAATGGCGTTTGGAGCTAGAATATTTGAATGCCGTTTGCTGTCTCCTCTAATGATGGAGCTAGTCGCGTGTCGTTTTAGCTCAGCTGTTGTCCTTGCAACAAGAGCAGTAACCGCAACAACGACTCTGTCTTCTAATGACACAAAGCTTCAACTACAGCAACAACTCCAACTCCACTTTTGGTCGCCATCTTGTGGGCTAAGTAGCTCATTGCCTGACAGCTGAGACGCGTTTATCATAATCAAATGTGGATGGACTTTGGATGAATGCCACACGCTGCCATTGACAGACAAACAGAGAAAGAGAGAGAGACTCAAAGACTAAACGACTCTGACACTGACACTGAGACACTGGGCCAAGCATTAAGCCGCCAGTTGCTACTGAATGAAGAATTTATAAAAAAAAAAAATAGGAACAACAACAACTAAAACAATTTAGAGAATTAATTTAAATTGTCTTTTGATGTAAATGCATCTTTCAATGCATCGCCAACTGCAGAAACAGTAGCTACACTTGAAGAAATTTAAAGCAAAGCTAAAGAGAAAAAATTAAATTTTTATTATTTTTTTTAAATAATTTTTTAAATTTATTTTTGTAAATTTTTTCAATTATTTTTATACAATTTTTTCATACAATTTTTATTTACTTTATTTTTATTACTATATTTTTCTACAATTTTTTTCTTGATTTTAAAATTTATTTCAATTTTCTTAGCTGCTGTTTGATTTATTATTGAATTTTTTAGTATTATATAGTTTTTCTTCAAGTGTATTAAAAGACTTTAGAGTGCAGAGTATGTGCTCCAGATTTGTCTTTCAGTTATCGTTGGCTCTCTATCTCTCTCTCTCCTCTCTCTCTCTCTCTCTCTCTCTTGATCTGTAAGTAGCTGCAACTTTGGCGTTGTATGTTTGTCCTAAATGACGCATATTTATCAAATGCCACTAGCAATGCTATTCACCTCCTCTTCCCCCATCTCTTTCTCCTTCCTACAGTCTGTTTGCCACTCACCGCGATGAGTGCGTGAAGAACTCAAATGGAAAGGTATTAAAGAATTGTCGTGAGTTTGCCATAGAATGCTATGGGAGGGATGTGGCATTGGAATTGACCATTTTTCTTTGGGTCGATGGCATTGCGTTTAATTGAAAACTGTTGCAATTTTAGTTTGCTAGTTGCAAGTCTATGTTACACGTTGCACAGTTGCATATGTTCTATGCTCATATTTAATTTGAAAATTCCTTTAGATTTTTTTTTTTATTTTTTTCTAAAAGAAGAACAAAAACTACAAACACTGCTGATTGTTTCATATTAAAAGCGTGTGTGTAACAGCAGCAGCAACAGCAGCAACAAGAGCAGCAATAAGAAAAAAAAAACATCAATATTAACAACATGCGAGCGATGATGAAAAATGGCCTGCAACATGTTGGATGCTGCTGGGCTGAGTCTGAGTTTCCCATACTCCACATTCCCCATTTCCAGTCGTGTTCCCATCTTCAACTCCAACTCCATCTCTTGCACTGGCATCGGCAACGGCAGCGTCATCGACTATGACTTTGGCACCGACTGCCCGCCCGCTGGCAGCTCCGACATCAACTCCAATTACAGAAGTACACGCAGGCGTCTCTCTTATGATTCCTAGTTTTCTTTTTTCCTCTTCATTTTTTTTCATTTTTTGTACATTTTTAATATGGGTTGCAGTTCCCTCATGTCGTGCCGGCTCAAATAAAATACAAATATGAAAATAAAACAAAATCTACAACATAACAAAAATAACAAAGTAAAAAATACAGAATTTAAAAAAATAAAAAATAAAAATGCAGCACACTAAAAAAATGCATTGCAGCAAGAAAAAGTATTTAAAGAATTTTTTGAAGCAACTGCACGACTACAAAGAAATATTTTATAGAAAATAAAATAATATAATTATGAAAAATATGATAATAAGGCAGATAGATCGTTTGACAATTGGAGATAGAAAGATAAATAATTTAATGAATATATAAGAAAGATGTTTTTAATTTAGATAGATTAATAAATTGATATAGAAATGGATAAACACATAAAAGAAAAAATTAGATATAGATATAGATATATATATAATAATATATAATATATATATATATATATATATATATATATATAGATAGATGAATATATAGATAGATATATTGATATTTGAATAAATCGTTAGACAGATCAAATTATAAATAGATTAATAGCTTGATATAAAGATACCTTGATAGATGGATATGGACATATATCTGAAGATACTAAATCTATTATATAAATTGTTACAAAAATAAAGATTGTTACAAATATATATTATATTCTCTAATTAATTACAATAAATTTATCTAAATGAACATGTGAATTTTCTAATAAAAATTTATAATTTTAACAAGAAAATTAATGAATTAAAAATTAATTCATTTAATACTATGAAAGTTTATTTAAAATCATTGCTTGAAAGCAAAATAAATTGTATTATAAACACCTTGATATTAATGCAAAAAAAAAATATATATATATATAAAATATAAATATACAAAAATATAAACAAAAATTTCAAATTAAATATAGAAACAAAAAAGCTTAATTTTCAATATTTGAATAAAAATGCAATAACAAAAAGAACAATAAACCTAAAACATAATTTATCTATTTGAAATCAAACTAAAAAATATAAATATAAATAATTATAATAACAATATACACATAAGATTTAGTATTTCTTGTTTTGCCCGTTTTTTTTTTTTTGTTTTTGGAATTTTGGTAGCAAATTTGAAATTGATTTTTAATTAAGGCATTTAGCCAAAAACAACTGAGACACAGTGCCATATCATCCAAAAACAAAAACAAAAACAAAACCAGACCGAACTAAACCAGACCAGACCCAACCCAACTGAACCCAGCCCAAGTCCAGTAAGCCGTAAGACGTAAGTCTTAAACCGTAGACAGTAACCTGAAACCGTATGAATCATAAGCAAGCGAAGACGTCGCCAAACAATGTGCTCAATAAATTTCAATTCATTTACAGATGCCGATTGAGATTCAGATACAGATACAGATATAGATTTAAAATCAAATTCAGATACATATATACATATATATATATATATATATATATATATATATAGCTCCACACAGTTACTAATACAGTCTAAGTTACGCTTGAAAGTTCGAGTGTAAACGAGCTGATTTTAAAGAGATGCAAAACAAACTGAAAGTTCAAGTCATTTGTCGCACGAGTTTGTTTTGTGTTTACAGTGTGTGCTGTAAAATTTCGAACGCAGCCAATAAAAATGGAAATGATGGCGCACAGAGAAACGAAACGTTTATAAAATAATAATGCGAAATAATAATGTGACGGTGATTTAGCGGAACAGCGCCACGATTGAATACAAATAAAGTGCCTGGCAACTAGACGTAGAACGTTGGACGAAGGACGGAGGATGACGGAATAGAGAAGGCAAAAAAAAACACAGAAGAACGAACAGCGAATAGCGAATGGTTCTGGAGTTTTGGTTAGGGGGATGCACTAATCTAGGATGATTTCAGCCTAATCTGGAGCAAAAAAAAACAAGTACAACAACAAAAGCTTCAAGGGATCCTAGAGAGGGCAAAGCGACAATGTAGTGTCGTTTGCTGCTGTCGCTATAGCTGACGTTGACGTTCAAGTTGACGTTGACGTTGAGTGGCAGGCAATCATCTGCCTCGTCCAGCGTCCAACTACCTGTTTCTCTGCGCTATGTCTCAACGTAATGTTGTTGCTTTCACTGCTATTGCTGCTTCTGCTGCTAACGTTTGCCACTGCTGCTTCGGCAAAGCCAAAACCGTGTGGCGCTGCCGCCATAGGCCGTTGGTCCAGGCCATGCAGCACCCCCTGAAGCATAAATCAAAGCAGAAGGCGTGGCCTAACATACAAGCAAGAGAGAGCGCGACTATTTTTCGAACATGCGCATACTGCTTGTGGCTCGCTTGCACTCACTGCAAGCAAGTTCGAATGATTTACAGTTTTCGAAAATACACACACGCACACACACACACACACACACGAACGCACAGGCAAAGAGACAGCCATACAATAGACTTCACTCAGAGTTGTTGGACATGGACTCCGACTCCACAGAGCAGCAAGGCTCTGCTGTTCTCTGCTTTTGCCTCTGCTCAAACGTGAATCGAACGTGGCGCACTCAAGTACGCCAGCTGCGCGCTCGGTAACCGGTTAACTGTTAAACTAACTGCAAATAGTCGTATAACGCGAAACGAACTGCAGGTTCAACCTGGTGTGGGGCTAAAGTCAATCACTCAAAAGACGACGGCAAAAATAAAAAATAAAAAAAAAAGTTTCAAATTTCATCACATGGAATATATTCTGTGTTCATTGAAATCATATAGTGCAATTAACGGATTATTTATCATAAAACTCAGGCCAGAGAGGATATATGCATGCAATATTAGAATATAATATATAAAAATATTATATATAATTATATTCCAGAAAGTTCACAATATAAAATATGGCTTTAAAAGTGAAGAATGTTACGACAATTGATTAAACTAAGCAACAAATTTGAATTAAATATTCAAATGTGTATGAAATACATAAAAAAATTATTATAATTATTATTATTATTATTATTGAGTGCAGTTCAAAAAAATATAATAAAAAGTTTATAACATACAAATACAATTTATACAATCTATTAAGTTCTATAAATATAATTTATTTAAATAAACAACAACAACACAACAACAATTGGATTTGAAACAACAGCAGGAAAAGGTAAGTTTGCGACCGATACAGGTAGCAGTTATGGGAATGTTATCCGAGAATTTATCTATAGCGAGAAATAATTCATTTTAATATTTAAAAATCAGCACAAGTCTATAAAATATTTATAATGTAAAGGAATTTAGGTTTGACAATAGCAAAACTTTAAGAACTAATAAGCACAGTATTTATTATGCAAAAATAGGAAAAAAAAATTATAAATTTAGTATAAATTTCACTCCTAAAAACTTCTCAAAAAACTTTAATAATTTGACATAGAAAAATAAATGCATTGAAAATATTTTCAAACTAAACTTTTGACACCTTCAACAAGAGTTTTTCTCTGCATGCTAAAAAAAAAGAAAAATAAAATAAAAAATAAAACCATATCAAATCAAACGAAAACTTCAACTTTCTCGTTCTTATCAAAACTTTTTCGGCACAACATTCACACACACACACACATACACAAACAGTCATATATATATATATGTACACTCGCAAGCATGACAGTTAAGTTTTGGCATCTCATTCGAAATTCGAATATTTATATTTACAAGCGATCCCAGTGCTCTTGGTCCCGTGTACATGAGACACACAGACAGTGTATGTGAGATCAATAAGAATGTTTCGTACAATGTTTCGAAATAGAATACGAGAGAGCGCGCGCAACGACTTTTCGAACTCGCTCTCTTTCGAACTTACATGCACAAGAACAGAGACACACATACGCATCGACTTCGGACTCATGCTCACACACATTTGTGGCTACGAATTTCTGCGTCCGCAAAGGTAACAAACACAGCGCAGTTCAAGTAGTATATGTGTGAGTGAGATAGCATGCAACCGCATTTAATGCTGTCTGACTGCTCTAACACGCATGGCATGTTCGAATTTCGGTTTTTTTCTTTTTTAACGCGAGTATGTTTAATGAATGCACTCCAATAACAGTGTGTGTGTGTGTGAGTGTGTGTAAGTTTACTTGCTCGTACTCGCAGCTACAATTGGCGGCGCTGGCGCTGCGCTGTAGCATGAGTTTTTTATTGATGCTCAGATATTTGAATTATGCCCGAGCAGTCAAAGTGAGACATTGGCGCTTCGAGCACGTATTCGCGGATACATTCAATCGAATAAACGAATAAACCGAAACAGTAACAGAAACAGAAACTGAAATAGCAACAGCAACAGAAAGACATAAACAGAAAACAGAAACCGAAACTGAAAACTGAAAACTCTTTGGCCATAGCTAACAACAATCCATCAATCCGTCATAGCAAAACGCGCTTTGTGCTTCGCGAATCGTGCGGCACTTAAACTTAAACATACGAAATACAAAAAACAATGCAAAAAAAAAATATAATAAAATAAAATAAAAATAAAGCAAAAAAAAAAAAAAAAAAAAAACTTAACAGAAAAGAAAAGAAAAAAAATAGTTCGCGCATCCGTTGGATACAAAGATAGATTTAGCACAACGCATTGTGCTGACTTTGAACGATAATAACGAAAGATGGATGAGCAGCAGCCAAAGCATCCAAATCCAAGTGTTGTCTGCAGTGTCAGTGTTTTCATCGATGACGTTTAAACATAATATATTGCACTTAAGCTACTTGTTCAACAAAATATCGCGCTGATGGATATATCAAATAATAATAATAAAAATAAAAAGATATATAAACTTGATTCCTAATGAATTACAATCGTTATTTATCTATCTATACATATAT
Source organism: Zaprionus obscuricornis (assembly GCA_037044475.1). Classification (NCBI taxonomy): domain Eukaryota; kingdom Metazoa; phylum Arthropoda; class Insecta; order Diptera; family Drosophilidae; genus Zaprionus; species Zaprionus obscuricornis. The sequence continues at coordinate 7,090 of JBAMBR010000695.1, forward strand.
ACAAATATATATGTCTGGTCTTTAAGCAGCTTAGAGAGAGAGAGATAGATAGATAGAGAGAGAACTGTAAACTCGAACTGTGACAAATTGTGTGCGTTTGCCCCTTGTGGCTAATTACAACTAAAAATCCGCCAAAAGTCAAGTGAAACACTACAACAGGTAAACATATGAACATCATCATCATCATCATCAGCATTAACATTAACATCAGCATCAGCATCTGCATCAGCATTAGCAATCATAAAACCCCGTTAAACCGTCAGGATTCAAACGGATTAACTGTCGAGCTAAACTATGCGGGCACAAAATGACATTGACAGCAATTAGTTGAAAGAATCTTTACTTCTCACATTTATCTCTGCATCTTTAACATTTTCCCTTTTGTAATTTCTCGGTTGAATAATATAAACTATTTCCGCATTTAACAACGGAAGAAAAATCATTTCGAAATTTGACAACAACAATAATTAAAAAAAAAAAAAGAATACTATTTTCAATTTTGTGAAGTGAAAAATAAAAACACATGAGCATCGATTGCACTTGTCATGCACCAAGTGAAAAATACCGTCGGCAAATAAGTTTTCAATTTTTTTTTTAAGTTTACTTAAAAGTGTGCAAAAGTTTTAAGTTTGAAAATATTTTTTTATTTGAATTTGAAAACAAAGGTAAAAAAATATTTTTTATAATTTAAAATTATTTTTAATATAATTTGCTAATCATATTAAAATAAAAAACAAAATGAAAGCAAAGAAATTTTAGATCTAATTGAATTTTGTAAAGTCTGATTAAAATTTGACTGCAGAGAATATCAATATAAATTCATTCAGGTTTCTACTAAGAATTGTAAAGTTAATCAAGAATTAACTAAATATTGAAGAAGTACTTAAATACTTAAGATTTTTTTTGAATATTAAATAGCAAAAGAAAAGAAAATAAATTTCAAATCTTATTGCAAGTGAAAGCAGGCATTAATAAAAAAAAATATTTAGTTGATGTGTTTGAAAAGTTGACTTCTAGTATTTATTTATTTTTTTTTGCTTTTTAAAAATGAAAAATTATTTTATGAAAATTCTTTGAAGAATCGCAAAATGTTGATGTCTCATTAGAATGACAAACAAAAAAAAAAATTATTTACTTTTTCCGCAATGCGCAGACATTTTCATAAACATAAATTGAAAATGTAAAAAAAATTCATTTTCACAGTTCTTAAATGAGAAACGCCCCGAAATTATCAAAAATTTTCAAATCGAATTGAAATATTAAATTGATACAGTTATGGCCTTCAATTAAGTTACGTTACGTTATATGTATATGTAGCTAGAAGTTCAGCTCATTCTTCTACTGCTTCTGCTTTTGCTTCTGCTTCTCATTCTCATTTTTGTTTTCTCTCTTCAATTTTGCCTTTTGTTGTATTTCAGTTTTGTTTCCTCGTTATTGTTGTTGTTGATTTTTTTTTTGTTTTTATATTTTGTATTTTGGGTTGCGTGCGCGATATCAACGCAAAGAATTTTCACTTCATTAAAACGAATGCAGCCGTTTTTGAAATAATTAAGAGCCACAAAGGCGAAATGTCACAGCGAATGAAAAATGCCTAACAAGCAGCCAAAGTAATCTACCTACTATAAAAATATTTACATATATATTCTCTGTATATATATATATATAGTTACTTATGTAATTACTATATACATCCGATATAGGCATGTTATGTATTGAGTTTTTGGTAAAAACCACAGCGTATTTTTTACATACATATATACATAGTTATTGCGTGGCTTGAACTCATGCCACTGATCCGATATCATACGTCCGTCCCTGTCCCAGTGCCTATCCCTATACCAGTCACCGTCGGTTTCACATGAAGTGAAAGAAGTTGAGACGAATCGAGTCTGAGGCAGCGAAGTCATGCTGACCAGCGCGCTGTGGGCGTGCAACTTAAACATTGAAATTTTTATTAAAATGTGCGACTGCGCCCAAAAAAAAACACAACATCTACTACTAGTAGTAGTAGTAGGCGCAAAGTAAGCAAATGAAATGAAGAAGAAATTGTCTAAGAGAGCAGTAGGCAAAGTAGGGTCTAGTACGGGGTGGGCGCCCATGGTGCGACTAGAGCAATTTCACTGCATGTGTTCAACATATACAACGTATCTAAATACATATGTTATATGTAATACTATTTACTATATAGTGTATAATCACATAGTATTACCACTTGATGTAGGTCACTTTCGTTTGTCGTTTCGCACAGCGTGTTAAAACTTAGATCAAAGGCGACTCAATGGACTATTGCATAATATCTGCATACAACAGTTTGCTGCTGTTTCTGTTTGCACGTCGACTTAATTGGTCTCACAGAAAACCAAACACACACACACACACACACACACACACACATAGATATATACACGCATATAGAAACCTTTTGCTAGTTAAAGTTCTTCTTCTTGTATTGCTGCTGCAGTTTTTTATTGTTTGACTTGTCAGCGCTTTTTATTGTTTGACTTGTCAGCGCTTTATTTGGCATAAATGCCAACATCATTCGCATTTCGACTGCGCCTGGAGCACACATTCATCATTTCATATCGGCTATAACTTGGCACTCCTCATCCCCCCTCTTCCTTATTCCTTCCTTTCTTATTTACCCCAACTGCTAGCACTAAAATGTCATGATGATATTTCAGCTTTACTTATTTATATTTATAAATCAAAATACATAGTATCCCCAAAATAAAAAACAAGCCACCAAAAAACTGTATGAAACACGCAAACTTTGTGCCGCGACAAACAACCATAACAACAAAACTCTAGTTGTTGTTGTTGCTGGCGAGTCGTTGATCTATTGTGGCGACGGCAGCCATTTGCTTGAAAACTTGTATACCGATGTGTAGGTACAATAAGTGCCGGGACACATTTATTATGCGACTCCTTCGTCTTCTGCCTCGCATTCATTTTTTTCATCCTTGGGGTTTTTTTTTTTGTAGTGATTTTTTTTTTGCAAAAATCTTAAAAAATATTTTATATTATGATTTTTCATATTTATTTTCACAATTTGCAGCAGAATCAATTCCCGCGAAGGAATATTAAACTTGAGCTTTGGTTAAGATCAGGACTTTTATATGTATATAAAAATAGAAATTTTCTTTATATAAAAATATTTTATTACATTTATTAAGAGTTTCTGTTGTACGACAAGATCATTTAACTTTCGCTTGTTAACTCAATTTATCTCTTTTTCTCTCTCTCTCGCTCTCTCTCGCTCTCTCTCGCTCTCTCTCTCTCCTTGAACATTAGAAAAAGCAATTAATACTAACAGTAGCCGAAACCAAAAACCAAAACCAAAACCAATTATCTCTGACCTTTGTGTAAATATAATCTATGTAATTTTCAATATATATATATATATTTTTTTTTTTTGACAGTTTTATCTGTTACATAACAGTTCATAAATTATGTGTTAAAGGAGAGAGAGAGAGAAAGAACTATAGATAAGTAGTAATATGTCGAGTATGTGTCAAAAGGTCAACAAATGGCCGCTTGCAGTGAGGATCAGTAAATGGTAAATGGGAAATATGAAATTGTAATGGAAACTCAAAACTGGCATGAACAATGGTCGCAAAACTCGAAAAACTCAAATCAAAAACTCATAAAAATTATGAGTGCGACTCAACCGCAAAATAGAGATGACAATGGAATGAACGAGGGTTGCGGCCTGCAAAAGAAACTATGGCAAATGACAAAGAAGATGAGAGAGAGAGAGAGAGAGAGAGAGAGTCTAAAGGTGTGAAAGAGAGATGGAGAATAAAACAAAGCAAATAATAATATTTATGACTATTTTTATGAGGTGCTTACAAATTTTTATGAGTTTTTAATGGGGGCCCCCACTTGCAATTGTGTTGTGTTTGTCGTTCCTTTATTTTATTTTTTTGTAGGTTCATTGTTATTGTTATAGAGTGTCTCTCTGTGTGTGTGAGAGAGAGAGAGAGAGAGGTGAAGGGAAACTATGTGTGACTGCGCGTGCGCAAATACCTTTTAGAATTGAGCACGTCCCTCTTCTCGCCTTCTCTCCATCTCTCATCTCTCTCTTCATTTCTTTCGCTCTTATGGAAGTTTTTAGAAGTCGGCATGTTTACATATACACGAGCTACGCCCATGTTGACAACAAATATTAAAAATTATGATTTATTGCCTGGCTCCGGTACCCGACAACAACAACAACAACAACAACAACATACGAAATCTGTAAAATTGAAGAAGGCGACAAACAACGCGCGACATTTGTAAAAAAAATGAAAGAAAGAGAAAAATGTATGTTATAGCTCTGCTTAGGGTTTTGTTTAATATCATAATTAAGATATGTTTGCTTCATAATAATAATGATGATGATGATGATGATGATGATGATGATGTGTTGATGATGAAGTGACGCTTTTCTGCTTATTTAAGAATAATTAGTACAAGATTTCGGACTATGATAATATAAAAATACAAAACAAATTTTAAAGTTTTGCCTTTTGTTAGTTGTGATGAAAGTTATGAAATTGGATACGTAAACATCTAAAAAAAAAAAAAAAAATATAACTAAATTTAGCAGACAATGGAAGACTTTAAATAGCCATAGAAAAAGTGTTGAAATTTTTATTTATAGACAAATATAAAATATGCTATGGGAAATAAATGTTGATAAATCGACTGAAATGTATGAAAATGTAAAATGTAAAAGAGTTTTTAGGATCTCTCAATAAATAAGCATAATTTGAAGCTACTTATAGTGTAAGATAATAGGAAAAAAAGAAGAAGCAATTGATCTTTGTTAACTTAAATATCGATTATGCAAAAGTTAATCATCTTAATTACAAACACCACACGGGGCAAGACATAAGGTCCACTGATCCTAGAACGTCTGCCATTGTTTACATTGGAGGAAGTCAAAAAAAAAGTAAAGAAAAGGGAAAACCCTTTTCAGCTGTCGCCTAGCAATCAATTGATTTATGGTGACAAGCCAAGAAATTTTGAAGAGGAGAAAAGCAGAGTGTAGAGAGAGGAGAGAGAGTTTAGTGTAGTATTTAAAGAGAATAGGGTACAGGCAACAGTGTTTGGAGAGAGTGACAGTGAGAGAATAGGCAGAAGTAGGGTTGGGGAGAGAGAGAGAGCTGCTAGAGCTGCGCATGTGCAACTCAATTGATGTTTATTATTATTTACCTGTGCGCTGTATGCGCTGTATACGCTGTTCCCTGTGTCCGTTGAAAATTCGTTCGTTCTGCGGTTTAAATATTCTTCCACAAATTTCACTCCCTTTTTCGTAAAGTCATATTAAAAACTCTTATATACAAAAGAGCCCCGAGGCATACAGTGCCAGAGATGAAAGAAAGAAAGAATGAGAGAAAGAAAGAAAGAAAATTGGCCAGACAAATGTCGAAAACAAAAGGAAACTCGCTCAGTTTGCCGGCTACGTTTTTGCTCCCTCGTTGAGAAATGTCGCTGCCATGAAAAGAATTGCCATAAAATAATTTATGAGTTTCTTATGAGGCGACAATCAGTCGAGCGACCAATATATGTACTCTATATACTTATACCATCTCTCTCACTCTCACTCTCTCTCTCTTTCTCTATCTCTCATTCTTTATATAAATATATATATATATTCTATAGAGAAAAGAGCAAAGCCCGCAAAATTTTGGTTTTTGAGTTTTCATTATTCATGGATTTAATTAACACCAATTGAACCGCTTGTCGACTCTCGACACCCGACACCCGACTCTATATTCTTTTCGACTTATTATTGATAAACAATTTCCAAACTCGTATTATTTATTACTTTTGATAGTTTTTTTTTTTTTTTTGAAAATTTTTAATTTGCCGTTAAGTGATCGAGAAAATAAATAAACAAGAAGTATAACAATACGTTGCCCTCAACTTAATTTATTTTGGATTAAAATTGAATTTAAACAAAAAAAAAAAAAAGCCCTAAACTTGAGAAATAAATAAAAAGTTCATCATTTTTGTAGCGCATAATTTCAACAACTTGCATTATAGTTCTTTATAATTTGACATGATCTTTTGGCCCTATGCTCTATCTCTCTCTCTCTCTGAGTCTCTTTCTATCTGAAAGTCAGTGCAGGTCAATGGCGTTTACCTAAGCTCTCTAAGCGTATAATTTCGATAATCAAAACTGTTTGTCGTTTTATATTTTACTTCTTCTTCATCATCTTCTGCTTCTTCTACTCTTCTTCCTTTTACTTTATTATTTTTTAGTCTGGCCGTATATCCCCCTAAAGGCTAAAGAATATCGAAGAGTTTTAAAAAGAGCGAAAACACCGTTACAATTGCTTTAAACTGCATAATCGACAAATACCCAGGGCCCCGAATTGCAATTTTTACAACATCGAGTGTTTTTTTTTTCTACTCATTTTTATTATTATTGTTGTTGTTGTTGCTGTTGTTGTTTTCTGAAACGTAGCTCATCAAATAAATCTCTGTCGAGCGACGAACATTGGCCCCCAAAATGCCCCCAACTGCCACCTTCTGCTTTTTAGGCTCAAGCTTTTCGCTTCTCCAACTCCAACTCCAGCTCTAAGGTATCTAAAGTATCAGCTCTGTGGTGTAGTGTAGCCCAAGCTGAGTTTTAAGGCCCGTACATCGATTTAATTTAAAGTTTCAACTCCTTTCATTTGGACAACATGCTAAAGGGTTAAATTGCCCACTGAATCAAAATTATTGGTTTCATACGAACTTGAACAAGAAGAAGAAGAAGAAGCAGCAGCAGCAGCAGCAACAGAAGAAGAAGAAGTGGAAGAAGCAGCAGCAGCAGCAGCGACAGTAGTTGGAGTTGCAAAAGCAACGGCAGTAGGCGAAGTGTAAACGGCTATGTATTCTTTACCTGAAGAATATAGAGGGAGTAAAAGAGAGAGAGAGAGAGAGAGCTGTACGGCAAAAGAGACAGAGAGAGAGAAAGATTGTATTTGTGTTCCTGCAGCATATCTTTTGCTGCATTAAAGAGGCAACTTGTGTTGCACAAAGAGTTCGTTGCATTGTTTCTTTTTTTTTTTTGGGGCAATGGCAGTGTTTACAGCCTTCTGTCTTTTATTTTCCTTTCTTTTTTTGTTTTTGTTTTTATTTTAGTTACTACACTTCCTTCGGCCTGTAAACTGGACTTTTTAGCTTAAAGGCTAACTACATTTTTTTTTCTCTGATTTTTTTTTTATTTTGTTTTTTTTTTATTTTTGTTTTTTTTTTTGTATTCTTCTTTTTGCTTCGCATATACAAACTTGCAATCATGTTGCCGCTTTTGTTGCCATCTCCGGCACAACCACAAACAAAAACAACAACAACAAGAAGAAGAAGAAGTAGAAAAAAAAATACAAGTTTTTCCTTTCTTCATTCAACAAAACTCGTATCAGCGATGGTGTCCAATGGTCTCCCAACTCTCTTTTGTTCAATAGCAGGCAGCAAGTGTCCAGCAAAACCGAGTGGGCGGGTCAAACATTCCAATGCTCAACCATGTTGCACTGTGCACTGTATGCCACACCAAAATTGCATGCACATAATGCCAATGCTTAACCATATCCGCGCCTCAAATCCCAATACAATTTCAGTTACCTTTCCTCCCAACCCCACTTTACACTTTTCTTCCATCAAGTCACTCGCCCTTTCTAGACCATTGGCGGTGCTCCTCTTTCCGGAAACAGTCAACAGCCAGTCGTTTTCGCTGGGGAAATTGCAAATTGGGTTCTTTGCAACACAACAAGCATCAGCAGCAGAAGAAGAAGAAGAAGAAGTAGAAGAACTTCTTGAGGAAAAAAAAAAAAATCACAATATAATTTTAATAATAATGGTGAAAAGACCAAAAAGCACTTGAGGTGCAAGCATAAACTGATTGATCAGCATTATACTATAGTTTGGGGGGGGGGGGGGTTTGGGGGCAGAGGATAATCCACAACATTATAATCTATAATTTGCAATTGCAAAAACTTATGATTACAACTTGGCGAAAATACTTTATACTGTAAGCTAAAAAATGAAAAAAGAAAAAAAAAACTCAATTTTAATATGCAAAATATTTGTATAGTATCTTAAACATATTCTATATCCGTACAGACTTAATTATTATGCAAAACTACAAGTAGGAAAATTTTTATCAGCAACTAATGTAAATATTATTAAACTCAGCAGCAAACTGATCATATAATGAAATCTCTACATAGGGGCGGGGATTAGATAAACTGGAAAGACTCGGAAGACTCGGAAGACTGCAAAGACTGTGCCAGAGAAGACTGTGAAGACTTTGCCAAGAGTGAAGTACAATCTGTTTAAATAGATCTTGCAGAACAAGCTCCATATACACTTAGCGAAAATTAGCAGCTAGTATTTTTTTAAATTTATTTTAAATTTTTTTTAATTAATTTAAATTTTTATAAAAAAATATTAAAATATTTTTATGCATTTAATTTTCAAATTTTATTTATAAAAATGAATTCTAGAATTTCGTATAATTTTTTTCACAGTGTATTTTTTTCTGCTTCTAATTGTAGATAACGATCTTTCAAAATGGATCCCGACTGCTTTGCCATGTCCTCGTACCAGTTTGTCAACTCGCTAGCCTCATGCTATCCACAGCAAATGAATCCACAACAGAGTCATCCGGGCGCCAATGCTGGCGCTGGCAATGGTAGCAATGGTGGTGCGGGCGGTGGTGGTGGTGCTAATGGTGGACAGGGCAATGCTGGTGGTTCGACGCCAGGCAGCAATGATTATTTTCCAGCGGCAGCTGCTTATACTCCCAATTTATATCCGAATACGCCGCAGGCGCATTATGCCAATCAGGCTGCCTATGGATTGGGTGGTGGTGGTGGTGGTGCGCCTGGTGGTGGTGGACAAGCAAATCCTGATATGGTTGACTATACACAATTGCAGCCGCAACGATTACTGTTGCAACAGCAGCAGCAACAGCAACAACAGCAACAGCAGCAACATGCACATGCGACAGCGGCAGTTGTTGCACAGCAGCAACAGCAACAACAACAGCAGCAACAGTTGCCACAGCAACAACACCCGCAGCAACAACAACAACAACAACAGCAGCAGCAACAACAGGCAAGCATTAGCTGTAAATATGCCAATGATCCATCGACGCCCGGCGGTGGTGGTGGCAACAATAACAACAACAACAACAATAATAGCGCCAATAGCAACAACAACAACCAATCTTTAGCCAGTCCACAGGATCTCTCCACGCGTGACATTTCCCCAAAGCTATCGCCAAGCTCTGTGGTCGAAAGCGTTGCGCGTTCCCTTAACAAAGGCGTTTTGGGTGGCAGCCTGGCCGCTGCTGCTGCGGCGGTCAGTCTAAATAACAATCATAGTGTGGTCGGTGGTGGTGTGCCGGGTGGTGCGGTACCCGGTAATGTAAATGTACCCATGCATAGTCCGGGTGGTGGAGATTCCGATTCAGAGAGCGACAGCGGCAATGAGGCCGGCAGCAGTCAGAACAGCGGCAATGGCAAGAAGAATCCGCCACAGATCTATCCATGGATGAAGCGAGTACACCTCGGACAGAGTAAGTACTGCATAAATTACAATTTCACATAGTCTAAAAATAAAAATAAAAATAAAAACTAAAAATTAAAATAAATATAAAAATAAATAAATAATACAATAAATAATAAAAATTAATATTTAAATAAAAATCAAATAAAATTAACATTAAAAATAATATTAAAAAAATAATTATAAAAATAAAAATAAATATGAAAATTAAAAATAAAAAATAAATAAATAATAAAAATCAATATGAAAATCAAATAAAATTAAAAATAAAACAAAAATTTAAATAAAAATAAATATAAAAATTAAAATTAAAATTAAAATTAAAATTAAAAAGAAAAAAAAATAAAAATAAATATAAAAATTAAAATTAAAAAGAAAAAAAATAAAATAAAATAAATAAAAAAAAAATGCATTAATAAATATAAAAATAAAATATGCAAATTTAAAATATATATAAAAATTAAAAATAAATATAAAAATTTAAAATAAATATAAAAATTTAAAATAAATATAAAAATTTAAAATAAATATAAAAATTAAATTAAAAAAAAAATAAATAAATAATAAAAATCAATATGAAAATCAAATAAAATTAAAATTAAAAATAATATTAAAAAAATAATTATAAAAATAAAAATAAATATGATAATTAGAAATAAATAAAAATAAATGTAAAAATTAAAAATAAAAATAAATATAAAAATCAATATGAAAATCAAATAAAATTAAAAATAAAAAAAAATAATAATAATAAATATAAATATAAAAATAAAAATCAATTTACAATAAAAATAAAAATCAATCAAAAAATAATAATAAAAAATTAAAAAAAAAAATTTAAAATAATGAAAAGTAAATTTTAAAAAAATCTAGAAAATTCTATTTAAAACTCAAAAGTGCTTCAATTATTAAACTTAAAAAAAAGAAGATATTTAATCTAGTGAATAATGTGAATACTTCATTGAATATAAACAGATAATTAGCTGAGTGAGTAGTTCAAGTGTTTGCGTTAAGTTCAAATTTCGAGCTCAACTGAATAATGTAATGTGTTACAAGCCAACAGCTGATAGAATCGATCGAAGAACAAAATGAAGAAGAAGATAATTTTAAAAAAAAATATAACAGTATCATTCATGTTCGATCGATTCATAATACAAGCACTTGCATTACGAAAATCATTTTATCGCACTCGTTCGCTGTAAGCGGAATGGGAATTTCCTTCCTTCTTTTATATTTTTCATATACATTTTCCAGCCACCAAATTGTCTAGCAAGCCAAAGAGAAGTATAGCAAGAGAGCGAAAGAGAGAGAGAGAGAGTGCGAGTGCGTAAGTGGGCGAACGGGTGATTGTGCGGGTAGAGCATCTTGTCAAAATACATAAACAATAACAAAATTTCCCTCACACACTCAAAAAAAGAAACACTTTCCCATTTTTCTTCTTGCGGCGCTGCGTGAAAAGTCGACCGCGAAAATCGTAGCGCGTGAAATTGTAAACAAACGTGTTGTGCCCCCGCGCGAGCAATTGAGGAACCGGCACCCGCGGCTAATGCCGACAGACTCCCACAATAACTCATAATATCCAAAGATATATATGTATAACAATGTATAAGTAGTTATACGTAGATATAAAGATACAAAAAAAAACAGAATAAGATACATAGATACATAGATAGCAATGCTGCCAATGCTGTTGCGTTCCAGTCTTAGTCTTATATGAATCTAGCACCTCGAGATGCGCTCGCTCGATCGTTCGCTCGCTTGCTCGTTTATATTTAAATTCTCCAAATTTCATGAAAAATTGCCTTAGACCTTTTGGTGCTAGGAAACTCAACTAGCGCTACCAACAAAAAAAAAAAAATTTGTGAACGAAAAATTGTTGAGCGATTTTTCATGATGTCAGTGATTTTTCTTTAGCACCCCCAAACCCGCGTAACTTGCCACATTCACCACTCACTCTTCATCATCTTTGACCCATTGACAGCGCAAAACTCACGACGAAGTCAACTTAACGTTAATTGAAAACTATTGACCCTTGGCCCAAGTCAGGTGCATAAGTTAAAGACAGGCAAATTCTTAAAGCTTTCTATAAACGAACTTTTTGGCATTTAACAAAAAAAAAAAAAAAAAAAAATTACTATTCATAGACGAGAGCTATATATATATTTATTTATTTTTTTTTAAAATATTTTTTCAATAATTTTTTTTTTTTTTTTATTATTAATAATTTTATTAATTTCTATCGACGGTCTGTCACATCAATCTTATGCACGACTGCGCTGATTAGTCTGCACACTTCATAGCTGATTGCAACTAGTTGGCAGCGCTCTTTCATATACCTACACATGAGTATATTCATGAATATTCATAATATTCATAAGACAAATAATATTTTCTATACAAATCAATAATATGTCAATAATTATTTAGTAGCACTGTTTAGTTAGAGACATTTGGCATTTCATAGAGTTAACTGCCACTCATCGAATGCAAAAAGTGTATGCGAATTTTCTTATTCAAGCTTGTATTCAAACTTAATAGTCGTCGACTTAGTCAGCATTTAAATGCAGCTTAACTTAGACAGTTGGCAACTCTGACTAATTGCAGCCTGTTGGCTGTTTTGTTTCGCTCTATCTCACTCGCACTCTACGTAATATGCAAAAAAACTACATCAATTTTTTTTTTTTTTTTTAATGCTCTATTCACAATTTCATAGTTAATAACTTTATTCATTCGTCTTATTGGAATTATACAAAGCATAATAATTGCAGTAGAAGAAGTGGAAGAAGTAGAAGAAGTCGAAGAAGTGGAAGAAGTTGAAGTTGAAAATCTGCACTTGACAAACGAAAATCATAACATGTCAGTCAATTAATAGAGTCGCTGAAAAGTGCCGTGAACTGTATTTGCATTTATAAATAGCATTCAAATAATAACAACAACAATAACAAGCTGGAAAAATCGTTTTTTCACCATTTGTGGAAATGAAACTCGTTCTGCATTCAATCAATGCAAAGCATATTGTTATTATTATTTATGTATCTGTAACTCATGGCAGCCAATATAACAACAACAACAACAAGAAAAAAAAAAACAGGAGCAACAAGAATGAGAACAGCAAAATGTACAACAACAAAGACAACAAGTGCAACAAATAGTAATTATAGTGCAACGAGTAGAAGCATGCTGCATAGAAATTTGCCAAGATGCGTTCAACTTGTCTCTGTGTAATTGAAGATGCATGAATGAATGAATGAACGAATGAAGGAAATACATTCATTCAGCTCAATTCACTCAGTCAACAAGTTAACAAATACACTGACAGTATTTGAATATGCTACGATATATATATATATAACATATAGTCTGCATCTGTGTATCTTGACTTTATGCATCGATGAAATTTAATTACATTCCAACAGATTCTCTCTTCAATTTGTATGCCATGTGATTCGTTTGAGTTATTCATGAATTCAGCCTGGCCATGTTCTGCCACTACTACTGATCATTAGTAGACGCCTCTCTCTCTCTCTCTCTCTCTCTATGTCTCTTTGTGCCACATATAATCAATGTTTACTCATGGAATTGGTCTTCTGCCATTGAATCATGTGAATAATTTTAAGTATGAGTTGTATGAATAAAGTGATGTGATCAGTCCCCAAAGCTGATTATACGTTACCAAAGTTTCAACTGCAAAACAAAAAAAAAAATAACATCACATCACTTAACTTGACGACTAATGAGACACATCCTGTAGATACTTTTTTTTTTTTTTTGTCAAACGATCTTGTTGAAATTTGCTAATTATATCGGAAGAGATATTGGCAGCACTGAAAGGCAGATTATGGAGACATGAAGAATTTTATTAAAGTGTTGAAGATTCTTTAATGCAAATTTTTGGACTTTAAAATGTTTAGTTCCTGAGATCTGAGATCTTGAGATTTTTGGAAGACTTAGCTATACTTTAGTTTATAATTAAAACGATCCTTTATCGCTTTCTCCAACTTATCTATCTTCACATTTTAAAGTTGATCTTAGGATATTTCAATATTTCGCTTTTTCAATTGTTGCCTGACACAGAGAATATTTGCATTTTTTTTGGAAATTTTTCAAATTCAACTAATTGAAAATGTGCTGAAAAATATAGTTATAAAAAATTGTAACTTTGCTTGCTGGCGATTATTAGTAGTTGCTGCTGCTGCTGCTGCTGCTGCTTTTTATTCAACATCACGCTGGATAATTTCATAATCCGTCGCATAGAGTCAGTAACCTTTTGAACATTACGAAATTGGAGCAATTAAAATCAGATTTTCTATAGTTTCTTATCGCTGAGCATGCTTGCGGCAGTCACTCTGCTGCACCCCTCCCGCCGTAAAGTCATCTCATAATTCTCTCTCTCTCTCTCTCTCTCTCTCTCGCGTAAGCTTTGTGAAAGTCTATTTCCCTTTCTATGTTTATCGTGTACAACTTAATTTTCGACGTCAAAATGTCTTCATTAAATGGCAAATGCGGTGGGTTGTGCTATTACCTGATTTGAAACCCACAAAACTCACCAAAAAAAAAACAACATGTGTGTGAGCGAGACAGAGAGAGATGGAAAGAGAAAGAAGAAGCAATTGAGAAATGCTATTAAAGTGGCCCCAGGTGCCAAGCAGCTCAAATACTAATAATAAACTTTTGATATATGTATGTAGAAAGAGAGAGAAAGAGAAAGAGAGAGAGAGAGAGTATGAGGTGCGGATGTGTAGCGAGTGAGTGAGAAGATGAGATTTGTGGTGTGAGTACAGGGGCAACAAGTACATGTAGCTGCAGCAAAGAACAGGCGCTGATTAAAATCCAGAAGCAGCAACAACAGAAACAACAACAACGAGAACAACTATAGCAGCAACAGCAGCAGCACGACAATTACAACAACAGCATGTTAACAATTATGCAAATTTGTGTGCATGTTGCTGCGTCGACTGGAAGGTGCAACAACAATAACAACAGCAACAACTACAACGTTGATTGCATATAATCACGTCAAGTTTTTTTTTTTTCATACACACACACACACACACATACACACATACATTTATTTTTTTATATATATAATTTTATATTTTTTTTTTGTGGCAAAACATATTAAAATAAACTTAAACGCCATCTTCGAGACGCGCCTCAATTAGTCGCTGCACGAGAGATCGTCAGGCGAGAACGAGAGAATTCTGTGAAACACCTATGTATGTACATGTATGTATGTATGCATGTATGTATGTATATATGTATGTATGTATATATGTATGTATGTATTTATGTATTTATGTACATCTACATAATGTTGCCCCCGCTCATCATTATTTCATCATCTCAATATCACGCAGATCTCAATTGAAGTTTGACTTGATTCCATTTGCATTTTGCATTTTAATTATATTAAAAAAATGGCTTTGTTTTAAAAGAAACAAAAGCTACCATACATTAGCTTTATCTCTCTCACTCTCTCTCTATCTCTTTCTATATATATATATTTGCAAGCTTTTTTTCCTTTGCAGTTAAATGCATTTTGTCTAATTGACAAGACCAAAACTGGCTAAGTTCCAAACAATTTCAATGCAGTAGATCATCAAAAGATCTTTTTCTTTACGCATCATCGTTTTGCCTAGCAGCATATGAAAGCTATGGTAAATGCAAATGTATCTGTCAGATACTTTTACTTGAACACAACGACAAACAAAACTAACAAAATGTCAAATGCTTATTAGCTTAATTCGCTGTCTCACAGTCTCACAGTCTCTCAGTCGTCTAGTCTCACAGATAGTCTCTCAAAAATCTTCACAGTTGTCTCATGCTGCATGCCGAAAATTGTCAATTTAATAAATTTTTTGTAAAGCGCGCCACAAAATGCAGATCGTGAGGCACAATCACAGTCGCTCGACTGCATTCTAATTAGTGTAACTATAAAATATATATATATATATGTACACATGTATGTAAATTAATTGAAATAAATTTGAAAAAATAAATAAATAAATCTTAAGCAATAATTTGCTAATTTTTGGCTAAGACAAAAAGTCTGTTGAAACAAAATTCTTTTCATTAGTAGAAATTTTCTTTAACTAATTTTCAAAATAAATGAAAAATGTAAATTTGCAATTTGGAATTTGAAATATTGAAAAATTAAAATTCTTCATCAATTATTTTTTTTTTTTTTGCAATAATTTAAAAGTTGAATTGAAAAAAAATTTGTTTTGTCAAATTTGTGAATTTTCTGCAATTTTTCTTATTTTATTTATAAAATTAAATTATTTTTTTTATCAAGCTAATTATTTTATTTATATTAAGTTTCTTATAGTTAAATAAATTTAAAAACAAGCAGCTAAGTTTTGCTTATAAACTAAGAATCTTTAAAATCTTTTCTCATATTTTTTTTTTTAAATTTTTCCTATCGCAGCAAAATTTGCCAAGCACAAAAGTAAATTGGAAGCTTTGAAAAGCAGAAGAAAATAAAATCATTTGAAGTTTCGTTTAACTTTAGTTTTTTTTTTTATTTTTTTTTTATTGTTGTTGTTGTTGTTGTTGTTAGTGTTGTTGAAGCCGAAGGCCACATTGAGATGCAGAGGATGTTATGCTACAAAATTAATAGTTTGCAAACGAGTTGAACGCCAGATATGTGCAAGATATGGCAAACTATGGCTGCAAGGCAACAACAATAATAATAACAACAACAACAACAACAGCAGTAAGAAAAGCCAACAATAGCAACAATAACTACAACTACAACAACAACAACTGTAGGTCTATGTCTAGGTCTAAGTCTGGTTTTTCATTTTTTTTGAAAAAGGTTCAGGTTCAGGTTCTTAGTCTGAGTCTGGGTCTGGGTTTGGGTTTGGGTTTTGAGTCTGGACTTGACTGCTGTTTCGATTATGAGCTTCTGCTCTCGAATTGCCTTGCATTGCAAGTTGCAACATTTGCGGCATGCAACAACACCCCGAATGAATGCCAGAGACAAAGAGTCCTCAGCCAGTTGCATTCGCTGCTCAATTACATTTTCATTAACTTTGGACACGACTTTTCAAATGGCTGCGTTTAATCATAATCATTATTATTATTATTATTATTATTATTATTATTTTTCCTCTTATTATTATTATTATTTATATTTTTCTAAGAACTTTTCATTATAATCTTTCTGTTATTTAGCAAGTGCTAAATAAATGCTGCCTCGCTTTACAGTGTATGATAAAAGATATCGTTCAGTTTTTGTGCTAATGAAGTTAGTTTGCCATTTCATTAAAATGTCGAATTATTGCTAACAAAGCGTAACATTTTTGGCAACAAAACAATGCAAAATATTACACATACAACATATATCATACATATATCATACATATTCATATATAGTCAGAGTCGCAAGAGTTGCTGACTGTCTAGTCTCAGTGTTGGTTGTCGCATTTGATTGTTCTTAATGAATTCTTGTCTCATTCATTTCTTGCAATCTCTTGCCGAGCGAGCATGTAGTAAATTGTGTGTCGGATGTGAAACTCATCACTTTGCTTGAATTGAAATTCAAACGCATGCAAGAACTTCTTGCAACACAGACAGACAACAAAAACTAGTACTCATAATTTTTATAATTTTTTTTTTTCTTTAGCCTGCAAATGTTGGCATGTTTAGACAAAACTGATGATCAGCTTATTATTAGCATAATTATAAGATTATCTTGATTTCAGCTTGAAGACTAAAAAAAAAAAAAAAAATATGAAGAAAATTTAATAATTCAGCTTGAAGCTGCAACATTTTTTTTTGCTGCACTCTGCATAAATTTCATTTTAAAGTGTTTAATTTTTATATTTTGCTGGCATATTATATAGATAACATTTATTAATTTTTATTAATTATTTATTTATAATTTTTTTTAGTTATCTAACATTTAATGTCATGCACTGTGAGCTACTTTTGCATTAATATAATTTTGAAAAATTCTTTCACGCGCTCTTTCTTACTTTGTTTATAGGTCAAAACTAAGCGCAGGGCAATTCTTCATTTAGATTCTATTTCACTTTCAAGACTCTCTATCACTCATCATATTGCCCAAATCAACTATAGCATCGACAGACTTCTTGCCGCTGCCTTTTCCACTTCATTTCACTCTTTTTTTTTCTTGCTTCTCCGACTTTATAATCATGCTGTTAACTTTAGAGCATGTGCAGCTTTTCTACACAAAGATGAATGATTAGTTGAAGCGCAGTGCTGCAGAATTGTTTATAGGAAAGAGAGAGAGAGAGAGAGAGAGAGAGAGAAAAAATGAAAGTACAACAACAACCACATGACGATGACGATGACGTCGATGTTGATGATGATGATGATGCTTTCAAGTGTGCCACAAATTTTTTTTGGATTTTTTTTTTTTTTTTGGCCAAAGTTAATAAAAGCGCATAAAAACCACAAAAAAATAGAAAAAACAAAATTTATGTGCGAGACACTAACAATGAGTCTGACCAGCAGGCAAAAGAATGGAAAGAATGAATAGAAAGAAAGAATGAAAAGAAAGAAAGAAAGAGCAAATGAAATGAAACATAACAAAGACAACAAGAACAACAACAATGGCGCCACTAATGACTGATGATGTGCCAGCGCTGATAGATGCAAATGCAAAGCTATATAGTACAACGCATAGAGATACAAAGATACAATTGCAGTTGCAGTTGCAGTTGGACGCCTGCAGTTAAATAAATACGCAAATACACTTTATACATTTGAATGTTATAGCACGAATAATGTGCAAACTTGTATATGTACCGTGAATCGATTCAATCGAATTTCTATATTAACAATTTTTATTTTTTCTCTTTTTGTTTATTTCACTTTTTGTTTAGAGAGCAAACAAAAAAATAAAATTCATGCAGTGCATGATATTAAAAGTTATATATATTGCAATAGCAGCAGATGATGAGGTGAGGTGAGCTGAGCTGAGCAGAGCTGAACTGAAAGATAAAGTAAATTAAATTGCGAATAAAGCAAAGTAATTGCGATTTGAATGGTGAAAAAGTGTGAGCAATAAATTCAACTGAATGTCACGGCAAGCGCAGCACTGCATGCGAATTTATCAAATTCAGGCGCAAATTGCCGCACATCTGCAAATTGGCATTGCCCCAGCTTCCAGCTCTCAGCTCCTGATTCCCTATACGCACGCCTCTGTAGTGTTCATATCATTGAGATACGCATAGAATATTAATCTGCAAGGCGCATTAACTAAAATGAAATGACGCAATGGAGGATATATATATATATATATATATTTCAAGCTAAAGGCGCACAGTGGGGCAAAATAAAAATAAAAGTATTAGATATTGAGATAGCATTTGAAAATATTTGCCATGAGCTGCATATATACAAAAAAGTAAATAGTTTTTGATGCTCGACTACGAAATACCCTTACTTCCAGCTAAAACAAAATTATTATTTTTTTTATTTTTCGACTTTTTTGAATTTTTTTAAAAACAACAATTTTTTTTATTTTATTTAAAATTGTTTTATTTATTTTATTTTATTTATTTCATTGAAAATTTTTTTAGTTATTTTTCTTTTTATTATTTTTTATTATTATTATTTTTTATTTTATTGTATTTTTTTTTTAAATTTTTGTTTATTAATTTTTTTATTATTATTTTTTATTTTATTTATTTCATTGAACATTTTTTTATTTATTTTTTTTTGTTATTATTTTTTTTATTATTATTTTTTTATTTTATTTTTACTTTTTTTTTTATTTATTCACATTTTTCCCACGCACATTCCACTGTACCGCAGCATATTTACTGCGTTTCTAAAAAATAAAAAAAAAAACGAGAAACAAAATCAGCTTAAAAAGGAAAAATCGAAAAGCAGCAGCAACAGGCGGCAGTACAGTGAAGCTTTACGCTTGCTAGTCAAGTCATAGCCAGGCCAAGGTAAAAGGCAAAGGCGAGGCCAAAGGCAGACCATATGTGTAAAAGATAGAGTGTAGCGACGGGAGAGACAAACGCCGATGCCAGTGTCTGTAGCAAAACTGAGCTAAGCGAAAACCATCACAAATCGCATACAATTCCAGATGAAATTGTGAATTATTAATGCAGGCGGCAAAACTATTTGACTGAGTAGACAAACCCACGAAACTTTTGCCCCCTTTGCTGTTGCTGTTGCTGTCGTTGTTGCCATGTGCTACGTGAGCTATGTGTGCTGTATGCTTGCTGGTTGCCATCTACCTTAACTTAAGCAAACGCCCGCCAGCCGTCAGTCTCCCCTTCTATATCTTCAACTGTTGTCCACCATTCAAAATTGAGTTACACGCGTGGCCTCCACTTGTCTCTGTATGTGTGTATGTATGTATGTGTGTGTGTGTGAGTGTGTATGTATGCTGCCCCCGCTTAACTGTGGCAACTTGTATCTGGCAAAGACTTTTACAGGTATTTGTATCTGCCGCTTTGTACGTGCAGCACGGTCTTACATTTTGTAGATTAAAACTAACACACAGTCACACACACAGTCACACACATACACACTGACACACACATACATACATACATAGAGGTAAACCACAAACCAATTCGATTTAAATGTCTGGCATTTCCACATTGCTTTTCCTGGCCATATTTTCATTTGCTGTCTTTCGTTTAGGATTGTACTGCTGCTGCTTGTTGTTGTTGTTGTTGTAGTTACTATTATTATTGTTGTTGTTGTTGTAGTTTGTCGTTTGGCTGTTTATGGTGTGTTAAACGAGGCACAGTTCAGGAGGTCAAAATGCTAAAACTCTGCAATGAAGACATGCCACGAGGCCGCATGCCACATAATAAAAACTAAGCCGCCAATTCGTAAAATGAAATACACAAAGTAACACACGTCTCCTCTCCGCAATCTGTCTGTCTGTTTGTCTGAGTGTATGTTTGTCTCTGTGTGTGTGTGTGTGTGTATGTCTGGGCTCTGGCCACAAAATGACAGCGCCAATGCAATGGCAACAATTGCAATTTGTTCGCAGCCTGCCCCCAAGGGGCAACCAAAGACTTAGCTGGCAACTTTAACTGCAACTCTGCAACTTGCGAGAGAGAGTGAGAGAGAGAGAGAGAGAAGAGGGAGTAGTGTAGGCCGTGTGTACAGTGGGACGCATTTGACTTACTTTACTTTCAATTTTTTGTCCCTTTTCTTTTTTTTTTTGAGTTCATGTTACTGTCTCTCGCTCTTTCTCTGCACATTCGCTGCACTTCGCGCTTCATTAAAAGGCGGGCGGATGCAACCGCAACAACAGCATCAACTTCTACACTCTGTCGCTAAGTTTCCCTTTGCACTGCTGCTGCTGCTGCTGCTGCTGCTGCTGCTGCTGCTGCTGCTGCTGCTGCTGCTGCTGCTGCTGCTCCGCCTTCGATGCTAGCAAATTTGCAGCTCAACATACAAAACGAAGCAATGCGATGCGATGCGATGCGATGTGAGGCGATGCGATGCGATGCGAGTAAAAAGTCAAAATTAAAAGATTTTTTAAGACACCTTTTGTAGCAAGTTTAAAAACTTGTTTCACTTGCCTCTTCAACTTCACTTCATTTTACCCATAACCCAATCCCAATTCCATTCCCATTCCCATTCCCATTCCCGTTGGCGTTGTCGTTTCCCACCGCGCATCTTCATCTTTAAACCTCATCATTGGCAGCTTCAGCCTCAGCCTCAGCCTCAGCCTCCGCTTCAACTTCAGCTTCAGTTTTTTTTTTTTTAGTCTTAGTTTTTGTTGTTATTTCACCAAGTTTTGCTTTTTGTGTTTTGTTTTTTTTTTGTGGTTATCCGCCATGTTGAATACTTGTATATCTTCTTTTAACAACAACAACAATAAAAACAAAACAACATCGTCACAAAAGTTTTAGTTAAATTTCAAGATAATTTTATTATTGCGCTGTCTTTGTATTTGGCTTCATACAAAATAGTTAAAGATAAAGAAGAAGAAGAACAACAACAACAAAAACAAAACCGGTCAACAAAACGGTTGACAAAATTTTCTTATTCAAATATAAATTTTATTTAATGCGAATTTAAATGAAATATAAAACAAGAAGTTATTCATTTCATAAGATCTTATCGAGCATTTAAATGGCAATTGAATTGTTTCATGTTCTGCTTTAGACACAGGGTGTGTCATAAGCAGAGTGGCGCAGTGGAAGCGTGCTGGGCCCATAACCCAGAGGTCCGAGGATCGAAACCTTGCTCTGCTATTGTGTTATGATGTCCGGTTGATATCTTTTTTTTTTTTAAATTTGATTGTTTTTAAATATTTCAAATTAAAAAAAATATATTATAAATTTTCTTAAATATTTACAATTTAAAAAAATATATATATTATTTTTTTTTAGTACATCCATAATATTCGAAAATATTATTTTTTTTTTTCATTTTAAAAATATTTATTATAGAAATTAATGGATCCAACACATTTTTTTTAAATTAATAATTTGATAAACAATAATTAAATAATTTTCTAAATCTTAAATAATTTAAATATAATAACAATTAAATATATATTCTTTTTCTTACTTAATATTTACAATTTAAAAAATTTATATACAATATTATTTTTTTACTACATCCATAATATTCGAAAATATTATTTTTTTTTCATTTGCAAAATATTTATTTTTTAAATTAAAGGATGGAAAATATTTTCTAATAATTTCAACCATTTTTTTTTTTAAATTGAAATAATTAAATTTTTTAATAAATTAATATTTGAGAAATGCAAAATAATAATAGAACATGAAGTTTACGACACAGGGTGCTTCATGAGCAGAGTGGCGCAGTGGAAGCGTGCTGGGCCCATAACCCAGAGGTCCGAGGATCGAAACCTTGCTCTGCTAAAGTGTTACGATGTCCGGTTGATATCTTTTTTTTTAAATTAAAAAGAATATATATATTTTTTTATTTTTTTTTTACACCCATAATATTTGAAAGTATTCTTTTTTAATTTTTTAAATTAAAGAATGAAAAATATTTTTTAATAATTTTAATATTTATTTAACTTGATATTTTAAATATATTTTTTAAATTCAAGTTTTAAAAACAATAATTAATTAAATAAAAAATTAAATTTTTTAATAAATTAATATTTAAGAATTGCAAAATAAAAATAGAAAATCAATTTTCCGACACAGGGTGGCTTAACACATGAAGCAGAGTGGCGCAGTGGAAGCGTGCTGGGCCCATAACCCAGAGGTCCGAGGATCGAAACCTTGCTCTGCTAGTGTGTAATTCATTTTTTTTTTTTATTTTTTATAAAGAAATTATTTTTTTCTTTTTAATATTCTTTGTCACTTCGTAACGGAAATCAGTGTAGAATAAGCGATAATTTTTTCTACATTATTAAAATGAATTTCCGTACAATTTATTATAGAGTTTTATGATAGTGTCCTCACTAATTGATCAATCTTAACTGTACTTAAATTGCTTTCATTAAATTCCCATTCACATTCACATTCTCTTAACTATGCTCACCACAAATTTAACACAACAAAGACAGAGACAGAGATTGTACTGAGATTAATAGTGATTGTAATTTATTGTTGGGCTAGGCAGCATTTAATTGATCAATATCAGGTTGGCTAACAGCAAAAATGTTTAATATATGTATGCAAGTATCATATATTATGCAATATATTTTCATTGGCATGTGCGATAATTGCATTTAAATGCATCATCAGAATCATATCAAAGTCCAAGCGCAACTGTCTTTGATGGATCGCAAATGAATTGTGATTGAGATGTAGATGTAAATGTAAATGTAAATGTAGATGAAGAAATTGAGGTGTATCTGCAAGATGCATAATTGAAGTTAACGCCATTGCGTGGACAGTAGCTTGAGTAGCATCTTTTACACATTGTCCCATTGTCAGGCTTGTGTCTGTGTCTGTGTCTGCATTTTGTGTCTGTGCATTAATAAAGAATTCATCACAATTACAACAATTGCCACAGGATGCAATTTACAAAGGAAATTATTAATGGAAATTCAATGAATTCTCTCTTTTTAAAAATTCTGTTTCGTGCCTTTGATTGATTACATGCTGCTTGGCAACGTTTTTTTTTTTTTCTTTATTTTTCCTTCAGCGTTTTTTTTTTCTCTTCTTTTTGTCCTGCAATGCTGTGCAGCGCCAGTCAAAGACCCCGGCAGTTAATCATGAACATGGCGAAAATAAGTCCAGAAGCTCAGACATATAAACAGACACAGCGACAGACAGACAGACGATGGCAACGGCGGCGACGTTCATTCAACTGCAGACGACAGGACACTCATTAAAAATGGGTGCACAGGTACTACACCAGCAGCAACTGCAAAAGCAGACCGACCCCGCTTTAACCGCTCTTTACATGCTCACTGCTGACGAGACAGACTTGAGACAGAGATAGAGACAAAGAGGGAGAGGGAGAGAGAGTGTATAGAGCGGTAAGAGCGGCAAAGTTGTGGTAAATTGTGTAGAACTGGTTTTGACTGGCGCGTCTGTTAATTTATGTGCGCATGCGCGACGCTCTCGCTCCCTACTCGGGAGCCCCATAATTAACTGAGGTAGTCATTTTGAATTCAAACATGCACAATAAGAGTAAGAGAGAGAGTAAGAGAGTGTGAGAGTGAGAAGGAGACAGCATCAGACGACAAGAGAAACAATCAACGAACGCGCTTCTGAGAGGTCCTCTCCTTAAATCAAAGATAAACGATAATTATCTGCGCGAAAATGCGCGCATAAATAATTTGCAAGAAGCCACATTAAAATTGTATCTAAAAGATACGCATCGCTTGATAAGCTGAGTGTACATACATACATATACACCATATACAGCCAGCGTATACAGTGTAGTACATCAAGCTTCAACCCGAAAACCATGTCCAAACAAAACACAACTTCTCTCTCTCTCTTTCTCTCTATCACTCACTCTTTCATTCTCTGTATCGTTTCACCTTTCTTGTTATTTTTATTTTGGGTTCGTTCTGTATTCGAATCAGTTGAAAAAAAGAAAAAGAATAACGAGTAACAAGAGTTAAACAAACTTTTTTTTGTGCGCAAAGCCTTTTGCGATGCGCCATTAAAAATTAAAAGCTCATTAATTAAGCAGATAATTCATTTATTATATTTTCAACACAATACTAACAGGAGAAACAGGAGAAACAGGAGAAACCCAAACGCAAACCCAACTCCAATTCCAACTTCAACTTCAACATCAACATCAAGTTCAAGCTAAAGTCGCTGTCGCAGATGTAGCTGTAGCCCTGCAACATAATTTGTTATCTGGCTCATTATGCGTTAAGTTGCCTTTGGGCCAGTTGTGTCGCCGAGTCGACATTGCTTTGGCTCTGCCAACTGTTTCAAATTGAAAACAATTATTGCTCTAGTTTATTTTGCTTTCCTTCTCTTACCTTACTTAGGGTTGTTTCTCTTCACTTTGCCAATTCAACCCTTGACTTTTTTTTTTGGGTGGGTGTGAGCTAGAGTCAGTTGTGGCACGTGCCTCTTGAGGCATTTGAAGTGTAATAGGCAGGAGAATTTCAAGCTGTCGTCTACCATTTTAATCCCCAAAAATAACACTTAAGTTTCAAGTGGCACAAAATCAACCTGTTGATGATGCTGCTGCTTTACGGTACTAAATCAAATTCAAATTTTTGCTAATAAAATAAATTAAAATTGAAATGCGATTGAAAATGAAATGAAATTGAAAAAAAAAAATATTTAAAATTAAAATATTATATAAATATTATATATAATAAAATAATTATAAATAATATAAACAATATTAAAATATTGAAATTATTTTTTTTTATTTTTTATTTATTTTGCATATTTTTTAAATAATTAATTGAAATATTTTTAATGTTTATCGAAGCATATTTTTTAATTTTTTATGATTTTCAAATATGCAAAAATTAAAAATTTTAATATATTGAAGTGAAAATTGAAATTATTTTTTTTTATTTTTTATTTATTTTTCAATTTTTTTTTAAATAATTAATTAAAATATTTTTAATATTTATAAAAGCATATTTTTTAATTTTTTATGATTTTCAAATATGCAAAAATTAAAAAGAAAAATGTAATATATTGAAGTGAAAATTTAAAACTTTTTTTTTTTTTATTTTCAAATTTTTTTAAAATAATTAATTAAAATATAAATTTTATAAATTTTTGTTTTTCAAATATGCAAAAATTATAAAAAAAAATTTAATATATATTTTGTCTTGTTAAACTAGTTAAAAAATTTAATTTTTACGTTCTCGTCGACTAATCAAAATATTTACAATATAATAAATTTGATTTTTCAATAATTTTTTTTTAAGACATCTGTGTAAAGCTTTAAAATTAAAGCAAAAAAAAAATTAAAAAATAAAACATAAAACCTGTGAAATTTACGCACAGCAGTTGAGCAGAAGCAGGAAAAAGAAAAGGTCCTGCCAGCATTTGGGGCAAATATTTCTTTTGGGTTCGCTGTGAACCGGAAACCATATGCTGTCGATTGGTTGCGGTTGCTGCTCTCTCCCCTCTCTCTCTCACTCTTTCTCTCTCTGTTTCGGTCTCTCTCTCTGTGTGTGTGTTTCAGTTTTAGATCGTTTAATTTGCTTTTTGACATCAGCTGTTCGCATTGAGCGAGAAGTTTCGCAGCACATGATGTCATTTCAGTTGAATAGCTTTTTAAAAAAAACCAAATAGCAACAACAACAACAACTGAAAATAAAAATAACTGAAGAATAAGAAAAAAAAAAAAAATGGAAAACAACTGCCATGCAAAAAGCTAAGCAACTATTGTTGATGTTCCTCATGTTGTTGCTGTTGCTGCTTTAGCTGACGAAACTGAATGTGTTCGTGTTGACAACGAACACGGAATATAAATTGAGAAATGCTTTAAAGCGAAATAATCAATTTACTTCTTGACATAATTTCCATTTTTCACGAAAACCAAAAGCAGCCACGCGAGCAACAGAGAAAATGCCAAAAAAAAAAAAAAAAAACAGACGCACAAACAGCTAAGAGCAACAGCAACAACAACACTGACAACAAAAACAAGGATAACTAGAGCAACAAAAGCAAACGCACAATTCAAACATAATGTACAAATAATTTTGGTGGCAAGTAGGCAAATCTTATGGCAGCAACTGGCAAGTGGCAAGTGGCAAGTGGCAAGTGGCAAGTGGCAAGTGGCATGTGCAATTGCTACCGTTTTTGAAAAGTATTTTTTTTTTATTATTTTTTTTTTTTTATTTATTTATTTATTTTTTTTTTTTTTATTTTCTTTGTATGTTGCACAATCGTTTTACGTTGAAGCTGTGATTAATGATGCGCAACAATAATAATATGAGAAACCGTGATACATTCATAGATACATTGCTATAAAAGATATTTGTCATAGATACAAAATACAGATGCTCTATGTAACTGTGACTCTCCAATTGTCCGATTGTCCGATTGTCCAATTGTCCGATTGTCTGATTGTTGGACTGACAATTGAGTTTGTAACTACGATTTAATAGCATTTTAATGGTGTGTGAACAACATACATGTAACACTCAAACACCTGTTGTGGCTACACACACACTCCCTCACTCACTCTATCTCTCTCTTTCTCGCTTGCTCTCACAATACCTGTGTCTCACTTTCTGTGTGTTCATATATCATTCTCTCAGTCTATCTATTTGTAGCTCGTGCTGCTGTTGCTGTTGCTGCTGCTGCTGCAACACTTTCATTATCACAAATGTCACATCATTTGTCGCATTGCACAAAACTGCCCGCTCTCATCATTTATCACTAAAGGAATGCGACACACACACATCAACACACACACACACATCGAGCATATTTGATTAATTTTCCTTTTCCGAAAGAAATTAACCCGCTGCACATGTCGACCCCAGCGGCCCCTTTGACGCGCCCCTCGATCATCCCGTCGTCTCAAGATTTATCTCTTCCACTACAGCTCGAGCATGGCCAATAAATGCCGCTGTTTCCCCCCACCTCCCCTACGCTCTTCACCCCCCTCCCCCCCTCCCCCCCTGCTCATCCCTGCTTCTGTCTATTATACTGTCGCTCGAAGCACATATTGCTTTACACACAGTTCATATTCTTTGTCTTCTTCTTCGTATTCGTATTCTTCTTGTTTTTTTCTCTCTCTTGTTATTGTCTGTCCATCGTCTTTATCGCCGTCTCGCATGTCGCACGTCGCATAAGTTGATTTATTTATAGAATTCTTTAAATCAAAAATTTTAAATTTATTTAAAAAACAAAAAAAAAATTCTTAACAAATTTTTAAATTAATTTTGGAATTTTTTTATTTGTTCTTTAAAGTTTAAATATTATGGGAAAAAATAAAAATTAAATATTGACGCAAAATATTAAAAAAAAAAATTAATAATTAAAACTAAAAACTGAATAAAAATAAATTTAATTATATTAAATATATTTTAAATTGTTTCAAATTATTTTATTTAGTGCCTTAAAATTATTATTATTTATTTTTTATATACATATATTATTTATTATATTTTGAAAAATTTAAAAAAAAAACACACACAAAATATTTGAAATAGAAAAAAAAATAGTTAAAATGAAAATTAATAAAAATAAATTAATTATATTAATAGCTTATGAAAAAGATTTTTTTTATTTATTTAAAATTATTATTATTAATTTTTTATATACATATATTATTTATTATATTTTGAAAAATTTTAAAAAAATTTTTTTAAAAATTAATTAATTTAAAATTTAAAAAAATGTTTTTCTCACTAGCTTAAGTTGCCACAAAAAAATAACAGAACATTTTTAAATAAAAAAAATAAAAAAAATAAATCTAAAAAATAAAATTCAATTAAAATAAATATAAATAAATTAAATAATTATAAAAATTATAAATTGTTAAAAAAAAAACAATTCTTAAATATTTCAAAATATTTTGACAATATTTCTAACACTTGCCTTGTGCTTGCTTCAGCATTGCTTACCAGCATGATGATGATGCCACTACTTGTGGCATACACATTGCCTCTGTTACGGTGCAAGAACGTTTTGTATTATGAATAATGATCTTTTGGCTGCATTTTGACACTGATAATGGTTTTTGGTAAACGACTCATTAGCTTGCCACCACTAAGTAGCAGCAACAGCAGTTCACTTGACCACACTTGCGCCATACTGTCTATGTGTGTGTGTGTGTCAGTGTGTGTTTGTGTTTTGATGTTGCGCAATCGGAAGTGCATTGATTTATAAAGTTTTAGTTGCGATCTCGAGCGCAAATTGTCGATGATCTTGCTTTTGGCTTACAGGTTTTTTTTTTTTTTTTTTTGCTTGTTTGTTGTTTTAGCGAAATGCTACAATAACAAGAAGAAGAACAACAACAACAGAGACAGAGACAACAGCAAGGGCAACAAGTACGCGTACAAGTGTTGTTTTACTGTTGTTATTCTCTTCTTCTTATGCTTTTTATTTTTTATTTATTTTTTTTTTATTTTTTTTGCCTGCGATAAGATCAACAGAAAAGACGAACGTCTCTTGGATTTTGTCTGTCTGTCTGCGTGTCTCACTGTGTCTGTCTGACTTTTATGCCGCACACGTTGCTCCACTGATTACGATGACGATGTTTAGTTTAGCTTGCGTTGCTTCTCATCTCCCCTTCCCCAGCTTCATCTCCATCTCTTTCTCCCGCTGCTGCTGCTGTTGTGTTTTTTTATTATTATTTTTTTTTTGTTACCTACAGACGCCGGGCCGGGCCGCCTTGCCGCCGTGCCGCTACGTGTTGACAAATGACCAGTACAAGTGTTTGTGACAAGCCGCAAGCGTTTTTTTATTTCATTTCATTTCTATTTGCGCCCCAAGTGAATGTTGCAGACAGAGAATGCTAAGAGAGAGAGAGAGAGAGAGGCAGGAGAAACAATTAAACTTTGAACTAAACCTGGACCTGGGACAAGGGTTTTATGCTTAACTTTGAACCTTGCATGCTGTATGCTAATCTTGCGTCAATCACAACATCATCTCAGATGCAACTTAACATGTACTTGCCGCCCTTTACTCCGCCTTCTCAGCTTACAAGAAACTCTTGGCAACCCTTCTTGTGGTATGCAAAGTGAGCTACAAGCAAAGCAAAGACAATGGATGAATTTGAATTGCAGAATTGTTCACAAGCAACACGAGCAGGGAAAGAGAGAGGGAAACAGAGAGAAAGAGAGCAGTTGATGTTCATGGCACTTAATAAATTCTGTTTGCAGTTTTTTGCATGCACCAAATTTTGAAAGAAAAAAAAAAAATAAAATACAGAAAAAAAAAGCAACATGAAAATGAAATAAAAAATTTCCAAGTTCTTCAACTGATATGTTAAGCGGCTGTCAACGTGTTTCGACTTTGACGTCATCTTACATGAAAATGAAATGCAAAAGATCAAAACAAAAGACCAAACAAAACAAAACACACACAGACACACACACACACAGACAGACACACAGCTATACACGCACAACAAAAAAATTCCTGCACATGCTAAAAGTATTTAAAATATAAACAAGCCTTAACATGCTCTAGCTCTGTCTTACACTACAGCTGTATATATCTATCTCTCTCTATTCCTCTTTCTCTGTCTCTCGCTCTGCAAAATCCAATATGTCTATATAGTATTTCATGCGTTTTTCCGCGCGACAGCGAAATGGGCACAAAGTTGTAAAACGCTTCGAATGTTCACTCATTGGCGCTGTCAAGAGTCCGACATGCCCCATGCTCATGCCCCCAAACACCATACACCATGCCCCGACAACGATAAGTGATATGACAGGCCAGGTGGCAGTTTCTTGATTTTTTTTGTATTTTTTTTTTATTTTTTTTTCATCAGCAGCCTCTGTCAACTTTTGCTTTGGGGCTTTGCGATCTGGCCATGACGACAAGCGACAACGATGCGCTACTTATGTTCTTATATAGTTAGTACAAGTTCCATACTCATACGCATACGCATAAGCATACGCATATGAATTCCCATTAACATTACCATATCTCATACTTCATAATCTTTTGCCATTTCCAACATTCAATCCCTTCTATCTCCCTCACACTCTCTTTCTCTCTGTCTCTCACTCGTATAAAACACAAATTTGATTTATAAAGATTTACAATTTATAAAATTATCAGTTGTCATTTTTTCTCAGGAATTTCTTGCATATTGAAATATTTATATATTTATATATTTAAAATAAATATTTAAAATAAATATTCAAAATAAATATTCAAAATAATATTCAAAACTTACAATTTATAATTTTAGTTGTTGTTTTTTTTTTCATTTTAGAATTTTTATATATATTTTTTTTTCTATAATTCAAAATAAATATATTCAAAAATTACAGCAGATAATTTCAGCTATTTTTTTTTTGCCTCCTGGAATATTTATATATTCAAAATAAATGTTCAATATAGTATTCAAAACTTATAATTTCAGGGTTATTTTTGTTTTGCATCTTAGAATATTTCTATAATTTAAATAAATCTTCGACATAAAATTGAAAACTTATAACTTATAATTTCCGTTGTCTTTTTTTTTTCCTCTTGGAATATTTATA
>JBAMBR010000698.1:0-14368 GCA_037044475.1 Zaprionus obscuricornis
TAATATATATTCTGACAATGGTACAAATGTTGTAGGTGCGTCTAGAAAATTAGATCAAGACTTCCTAAAAGCAATTAAAGAAAATAATAATAATATTGCTCCAATATTAGAAAAGGGGGAGCTAAAGTGGCATTTTATCCCCCGACCTTACTTCGAAGGTATTTGGGAAGCTGGGGAGAAATCCGTCAAATATCATTTAAAAAGACTAATTGGGGACAAAAATTTGACGTATAAAGAAATGTCAACTCTATTATGTCAAATTGAAGCAGTGTCAAACTCAAGACCATTATATACATCAGGGAATGATATGGATGATAACGATGTGTTAACACCTGGTCATTTCCAAATCGGTAGACCAACCCTTGATGCAGTTAAACATCAGAATAGTCGTATCGTCATCTATCATGATTCCCGATACGACTTTCTGATGTTTCAACTGCATCAAGGGTTGGTCTACCGATTTGGAAATGACCAGGTGTTAACACATCGTTATCATCCATATCATTCCCTGATGTATATAATGGTCTTGAGTTTGACACTGCTTCAATTTGACATAATAGAGTTGACATTTCTTTATACGTCAAATTTTTGTCCCCAATTAGTCTTTTTAAATGATATTTGACGGATTTCTCCCCAGCTTCCCAAATACCTTCGAAGTAAGGTCGGGGGATAAAATGCCACTTTAGCTCCTCCTTTTCTAATATTGGAGCAATATTATTATTATTTTCTTTAATTGCTTTTAGGAAGTCTTGATCTAATTTTCTAGACGCACCTACAACATTTGTACCATTGTCAGAATATATATTAGCCCATTTCCCTCTTCATGCTATAAATCTTCTTAACGCTGCCAAGAAAGCGTCAGATGTTAAGTCACTGACGACTTCTAAGTGAATTGCTTTCGTAGCTAGACATACAAATACACTTATGTAGCCTTTATATGTTTTTTGTCCTCGACTTTTTGAACATCTTATAAAATATGGTCCTGCATAATCTACTCCTGTATTAAAGAAAAGGTAAGACTTTGTCACTCTATATTTTGGCATTTCACATTATTTGTTCAGCTGTGGTTTGCCGAAATCTCGCACAACGCATTCTTTCAAATGTTTCTTTAATGAATTTCTTAACCCAATTATCCAATATTTTCTTTGAAGATAATTGCGCATTAGGTTTACACCTCAATGCTAAGTAATATTATGAGAATCTTTTATAAACAATACTGAAAGGTGACATTTTTCTCAAATTATCGGATGCTTAACCTTAAATTTGGCATTAGCATTTTGTAGTCTACACGAAGCAAACCCTCCTTATCCACAAATGGATTTAGATTCAGTATCTTACTTATTATTGAGGGTTGAATTCTTCGCGCTAAATTGTTTATTTCATCTCCAAATTGTCTTAATTGTTGCTGTCTAATTATCAAAATCCAGGCTTTCTTCCGTTCTTCTTAAGGAAATGCTTTCTTTTTGATCTTAATTTCAATAAATCTTAAGATATATGCTATAATCTTTTCCTATTTTATGCATATTTGAATATTTCTTAATGATTCTTATTACGAGACTGTTTTTAGTTTTATTAAGATTGTGTTAATTACTATCTTATCCTCATTTTTCTTATCTATCGGTCAATTCTTCTCCTCTCTGGATAGCCATTTGGGAGCTTTCCACCAAATCACACAATCTTTAAGATTTTTGGGAGAAATTCCCCTAGAGCCTATATCTGCAGGATTATCCTCAAGTGCTACATGCCTCCATTTTATTTCTGTTATTTTACGTGTATCATCAGTCCGTCTTCTTATAAACTTATCTTTATTAGCTCCATTTTGAATCTATGCTAAAGTTATTGTGGAGTCACTCCAAGCATAAATGTCTACTATATTGGAAATAGGCTCTTTTACTCATTCAATTAGTTTTGCTAAAACATGTGCTGCACATAATTGCAGCTTTGGAATTGTTTTCCTATTTTTCTTCGGATTAACTTTACTTTTATTAGCAATTATATTAACTGAAGAACCTGCTTTGGCATAGACAACTGCTGCGCTTTTTCTGATGCATCTGCGAATCCGCGAATTTGAATTCCAACCTTGTACTCGGTTTTAACCCACCTAGGAATTCTAATTTTTTCTTATTCTTTTAAGTTTTCCTGATATAGATTCCATTCGTTAGCATCTGGAACAGATAATTTTTTGTACCAATTTTGTTTTTATAACTACAGCTTTTGCATAAATAGTTATCCAATTATTGTTACTGGAGCTAACCATCCTAGAGGATCATAAAGTTTTGCTAACGTTGATAATACAACTCGTTTCTTAATATTTTCGGAACGTTTACATTTAACATTAAATTTAAACTCGTCTTTAATGGGTTCCCACTGAAGCCCTAATGTTTTTATTGACTCATTTTCTTCAATGCTCAATACTTTTTTTTTCTCAGTATTTTCTACTTCATCTAATACTCCGGATATATTAGAAATTCCTTTTCTTAAATTAAACCCAAATTTTTCCAATTCACATGGTAT
The DNA here is from genome assembly GCA_037044475.1 of Zaprionus obscuricornis. NCBI lineage: Eukaryota > Metazoa > Arthropoda > Insecta > Diptera > Drosophilidae > Zaprionus > Zaprionus obscuricornis. Next base: position 2,515 of record JBAMBR010000698.1, read on the forward strand.
ATTTCTTATTATAGTTTTGGCTTCATCTATAGTATTTCTCCTGGCATTAAATCGTCCATATAAAAGTCATATTTAATGATATCCCTGATTTCCTTTTGCTTGCAATTATCAGCATTATATTTTAAGACTCTTGTGGCTAAGTATGGCGCCGAAGCTGTTCCATGTGTTACTGTGGTTAGCTTAAAGCTTCTTAATTTTTTATTTGGAGAGTCTCTCCATAGAATATATAGGTATTTTTGATCACCTTGATTTATATTGATTTGACGGTACATTTTCTCAATATCCGCTGATATAACAACTGACCATTTACGCCATTTAAATAAGATATCAAATATATCTTTTTGAATGCGTGGACCAATCCACATGATGTCGTGACCTAGCTCTAAATATTCTTTCATAAACTTGGAATAATCTTCTTTATGTTTTTTGTTATTTTGTAGCTTTGCTTCAGGTCTTAAATCTCCTAATTCTCTTTTCTCCTCATACATATCTACCTTGCTTATCAATTTTTGTTGTCTCCTCAAAATATTTCTCTTCTTTGTTTTCTTCATCCTCACTCTCGATTTCCCAAAATCGTTCTAGATTCTTTATTTCAATAGTAGCCGTTACTATATCATTATTACCTCTAGTTTTTGTGCACCCAGATACAATCCACCCAAAATATGTATTTTGTCCTAAAAGTCCATCAATCTTAAAAACACCATTTTTCCATATGTGAGTGTATATGTCAGCACCTAAAATGATATCTATCCTACTAGGCTTATCAAAGTTAGGGTCGGCTAAAACATAAGTCTGCCATTTAGCTTTTTTAACATCCATCGAGTCAAATGGAAGGACCTTCATTAATTTTAGAAAAACAATTTCCTCAATATTATGTGGCCTTTTATTCTAGTCTTGTATTTTGTATTACTAAATCGACTTTGTGCTTAAATGTCATTGGAGAAATTGAAGAAACTCCACTAATCTTCATCTGAGCTCTGATTCTAGGCAGTTTTAATATTTGCGCCCCTTCCTCTGAAATAATTGTGCTTTGTGCACCAGTATCAATTAATGGTCTTAAATTCTCATACGAGCTATTATTTGACTTAACTTTTATAATTGCTGTCGCTAACAATGTTTCTTGTTCTGTCATTCATATGTTCAAATTGTAATGAAGCATTGTGTGGTGAGCTGTTTCAATGCTAGAATGCTTTAAACATCTTGAGCATAAGTTCACCTTCTTTGCTATCTCTGCGTTTTCCTTGGGCGTCATCCTTTTACATTTATAACAAAGAAATGGATTATACCCCCCAATTTTACATATCGGGCAATTTTCTTTTTTAAACTCTGCTTTATATTTTTTTTTTTTCCCCCTTCCTGCAATGAACTGAGGGAACTAAATCGTTGCTCCAAATACTCCATTACGTCTGAGAGCAACACTATCTCTTTAGGTCTTTTGACCTGACTCTCATACGAAAGTCTCCCAATTACATTTCCTCAAAACCATAATAATGTCAATTTTACCAGACAAATTTGCATTTGGCTTTATTAAATATACAGATTTATTTATTGAATAAATAACCTTTATTATTTGGCTAGCTGAATCGTTATTTAAGGTTGGCAGATCCATCAATCGATTTAACTGTTCTGAAAATATTTTTCTATTATTATCATACCGCTTGGTTAGGAGATCCCAAGCGGCCTCAAAATTCTTTGCAGAACCTAATAATAAATGTGAAATAATAGTTCTTGCTTCCCCTTTTAATGAGGATTTTAAATAATTGAATTTTATTGATGGACTGAGATCCTCTCTTAAACAGACGAGTTCTGAAAATAAATCTCATTCTTTTATGTCCCCATTAAATATGGGTATTTGAATTTTGGGAAATGCAGGCAGATCGTCAGCTTTTTACATTTACAACTGAACTCTTATCTTTGCTTTTCATTATATTTAATGCTTCTAATGTATTATTAACTTCAAATTCTTCAAATTCGTATTGCTTCGTTAAACGTTATTATGAGATCAATAACTTTTTGTGTCGTTTTCTGCCAAAGATTTTCAATATTTTTGGATCTTATGTGAATCATGGCATAATTATCTAACATTCGATTTTTATCCATCTCAGCACTTTACTCAAATTCTACCCCTACGTCTAAGGATATTTTTTTCACTTCAGTCTTTTTTCCTGTCCCTGGAACTTCATATTTCTTTTTGATTGCTGGTATTACCTGACAAATCTTGTCAAAATTCTTCTTATTGTAGTATTCATGATCAATGATTCCTATCTTTATTAAATAACCATGATTAAGTTTGAACTCTTTTAATTTTCTAATCACCTCTCCTGTTAAATCACTAAGTTCTAACGCCTCTATTTTCCTGACTGCCTTGCTAATTTTGGTCTGATTCACCAGGAGCTTAATTACTTTTTCCAACAACATTTTAAATTCTTTTTTTTTTATTAATAAGTATAAGTATGTAAGTATGCTTGTTTTGAAATATTTAAAACTTAATTTTTGACTTAGCTTATAAGCCTTTTTCAATTTTCTAGGTCATCTAGAGAGTTTAACAGTCACAATATATTGTGGTATTGTAGTCGAGTACACTTAATTGTAGACTGTTTTAGTTTGTTTTGGTTCGTATTTTCTTTATAAAAACTTTAATTAATTAATGAGCTCGTTTGCAGTTGAATTGCCGTTCGGGTCGTGCCCAACTTCACATTGCCACACCAATTTTGGCCTTATTTTACTTACAATTAGCGCCATCGATTGTTTAATGGCAGTTGATTATAGTAAGCCAATTTCGAAGAGTCTGCATTTGTATTCAAAATGCGAAATAAGTTCATTAACAAAACGTTGTTTGGGCTGGCGCCCTCTAGCGACGCTCACTGTGTTCGTATGTGTGTGTTGTGCCTATTTGTGCAAACGTGCCGAGCCGGAAGTGCCATCTGCTTCACTGTCTGCAATCCTTACTCTCTTCACAATCCAGTCTTAGCCAATATCCCCTATCCCCTCTTTGCACACTATCCATTATCATCGGATCTTCGCTCAGAGCTCAGTGCTTGCTCTCTGTGGCCTTCTCTGTTTGCCTTTTGCTTTTAAAAAATACGAAAGACAAGCCTCGATTTGAATTGCAATATTTGCTTGTCTAAGCATTTTTGATTAATTAGTGTTATGCAACTTTTATGCTTATGCTTATTATAACTTGTATAGCCCCTGCACCTCCGTGTTCACTTGTCATATGTGATGCAGCACAAGTAATTGCCAATTGTGTTTGTATTTCAATTGTACAACATAGGCATGAAACGTTTTGGAAATTTGCCAGCGGAATTGTTATGCAACGCAAAGTCAAATAATCTCTGTCAGTTTTGAGATTTTAAGACTGGAATGAAATGCCCAAAAATACTTAACTTACAGATACTCCACCAAATGTTATAGATGATAAATTGGCAAACTGGACTCAATATATGCTTTAATCCAAACAGCCCCTAAATTATACAGAGAACATAATATATTACTCTGATTTTTATAGTGATCAATACATTCCAAAAACACACTACCATAACATATAGCCACTATGGGAAAATTACTGTTTCCTACCCCTTAAAATTAATATGATTTAAGTTTAGCAATAAAAAATCAATTTTATGTAAAAATAAATAATAAAGATCATATAATCATAGTATATAATAATCTGTTTAGAAATGATCTGTCGAAAATTAGGTCTTTTAAAAACTTATATTAAACTTGCACAACTAAGCATATAATATATAGAGGCACCAAATAGAGAAAAAGCAGTTTTGATGCTTTTGCGGCACTAAAAAACACTTCAGCAAAAAGCCGAGCGCAAAAGCGTAACGTAGAAAAGTCGTCATTGTCGATTTGACAGCGGCTGCGTGAGCACGGCCTGTGTTGATCGCTAGCACTAGCACACAAGCATATTCTTATAGCGATATTCAGTCATGTAGCCTGGGTGGGTGTTGGTGCTGTGGACTAAATGGTTTTGATCGATTTGTGCAGGCGATGGGCAAAAATCCAAAATAAACTTGATCTGCCTGTAACTAAGACAAGCTCTTTGCAAAAAAGATGAAGTCTCTAGCCCTTGTAGACTCCGAGATCTGTGTGTTCATACAGACGTGCAGACGGACATGGTCCAATCGACTCGGCTATTGATCCTGAGTCAGAATATATATACTTTATGGGGTCGGCCACGACTCCTTATGGGTGTTATATTCATTTGGTGGTGTCACAAAGCCAATAGACCCTTGGTACCCAATGGGCACCGGGTATAAAAATTGCATATAACTGAAGAATAAATTACAGTGAAATTATATGTTTTGCAGTTCAACGCATTTTGATTATTGTAGCAACATTTCTTTCATATTGCCAGACCATGCCGCCCCTTCAAATCGAATCCTTGTTGTTGTGGTTGTTAATGTTGTTGGTATTGTTGTGTTCTTGCTGTTGTATTTGTGTCATGGGTTGTAAAAATGGTTTGAAGTGCAGCTGGTCTGGCACATAACCAAATGGATCCCATGTTGCCCTTCTATACGGCATGCCACTAGTCAACTGGTTCCTCTTCCCTGGTGGTAAATCCGAATAGTGTATGGCCATGTACCTTGGACGCTTCACGCTCAAGTAGCCCCCATTCACATTTTGTATACAAGATGTACTTGCTTTATAGACCAGGTTCACGGGTTGCGCCAGTTGACCACTTAAGCATTTGGACCATCGGCTAGTTAGACTGTGAGCCAGTCCGCCCGACAGGCAGTCAGCGAGTCGACCAGTAGAACAGCCGACAAGCTAGACCGTCGGCATATAGTCCAGTCAACCAGAGCTAACATTTATCTTTATGTTTTGTTTTGCAGATGCTTTCCTCCTGAAGTTGTCTCTTCTTGAAATTTTTGCTACCGACGGCCAATGACATTCCTGAACTCCAGTTACCAGTAGAATTCGCAGGTCTGCCCTGCTCCGAAATTGGTTTTCCGATAGTTGACTGCATTTTAACTGTCCACAGCTGCAACAATTGTGGCACAGAATTTAATGACACTTAACGTCTGCCATGCTCAAAACATATCTATGTATATAGACGGAAAGTAAAAGAGTTATAGAAAGAGAGAGAGAGATAAAGAGAACGTAAGTTTGCCCTGTACGTATTTTCTAAAAACTACTTATACGATAGGCTCTGTCAACGGATGCAGTTGGTTTTTGGTATGGGATTGTTGCAAGGTTCAGGGTTCAGGAGTTGGATGGGAGAGAATGGTGAGGGCAGAGTTGAAAAATGTTTCCGAGTTAAATGAAGCATATAAAACGTCAGTCGAAAAATTTAAAAGGCAAAGCTATTGACTTACAAAAAATAAAAGCAAATAATTTGCCGGCCAAAAGGCAGACTATGAACCGAACAAACTGACGACAGAGGGCTCCATATGCTACTAGCAAAGCCAATTCCAATGCATGTGCAAGATTTGACGCATCTGCTGACAGCACAAAAGCATCGACGACGCCAACGACGACTACCATGGCGACGAAAAAAACACAATGACGCGTACGCCGACGAAATTGTCGATGCTCAACACAAGTTGATGTGTTGACAGCGACCTCTATGGAACCATGAGTGCAACGTGGCTGTCACTTAAAAAGAGCGAGCCATGTTTAGAGAGCACAGGATTGACTTTTTAACTCTTTGACTACTTGACTTCTCTGCAACCGACGGCCAGCAGTGGGCGAGTTTGTATGTATGTATGTGAGCATGAGCATCATGAGCATGCATGATGCGAGAGCGAGTGTGAATGTATCCAAAGTTGACCGGTACACTTGGTCGTTTGCATGCTGCCCAAGTTTAACAATTTTCAATTTTTATTATTTCACTAATTTTTTTTTTTTGTTTTTTTTTTTTTTTGTGGTACGTTGCACATATGTTGCGTGCTTTCATTGAAACAATAAATTTATTAGAAGTATGCGTGACCGAGGAGCATCGACTCTTAGAAGTGTTGGAACATGCACCAACTTGATTGTGACTTGCTATTTGCATTCTAAGAAAATATTTGCATCGATAAATATCGTTAAATTGGATTTTTTTAATTTTTATACCCTGTATCCATTGAAAATGGGTAAAAACGGATATATTAACCCCACAAACCCCAAAAGTATATATGTACATACACTCAACAGCACAAATCTGTATACACCGAAAAAAAATTAAAATCAAATTTTTTTTTTTTATTGTTTGTTTTATATTTTGAATCTTCTCTTACGAGACTAACAAAATGCGTTTTAATCTTAAAAAATACTACGATAATCGAACAGTTTCTTAAACTGTATTTATGTTAGGCGGCCCTTATAATTATCGCTGGATAGGACGGTCGTTACGATGAAGGCTAGAACGGCTGCATACTAACAATGGATACAGGGTATAAAACTAAAAAAATCCAATTTAACGATATTTATCGATGCAAATATTTTCTTAGAATGCAAATAGCAAGTCACAATCAAGTTGGTGCATGTTCCAACACTTCTAAGAGTCGATGCTCCTCGGTCACGCATACTTCTAATAAATTTATTGTTTCAATGAAAGCACGCAACATATGTGCAACGTACCACAAAAAAAAAAAAAAACAAAAAAAAAAAATTAGTGAAATAATATTTGTAAGTCAATAGCTTTGCCTTTTAAATTTTTCGACTGACGTTTTATATGCTTCATTTAACTCGGAAACATTTTTCAACTCTGCCCTCACCATTCTCTCCCATCCAACTCCTGAACCCTGAACCTTGCAACAATCCCATACCAAAAACCAACTGCATCCGTTGACAGAGCCTATCGTATAAGTAGTTTTTAGAAAATACGTACAGGGCAAACTTACGTTCTCTTTATCTCTCTCTCTCTTTCTATAACTCTTTTACTTTCCGTCTATATACATAGATATGTTTTGAGCATGGCAGACGTTAAGTGTCATTAAATTCTGTGCCACAATTGTTGCAGCTGTAGACAGTTAAAATGCAGTCAACTATCGGAAAACCAATTTCGGAGCAGGGCAGACCTGCGAATTCTACTGGTAACTGGAGTTCAGGAATGTCATTGGCCGTCGGTAGCAAAAATTTCAAGAAGAGACAACTTCAGGAGGAAAGCATCTGCAAAACAAAACATAAAGATAAATGTTAGCTCTGGTTGACTGGACTATATGCCGACGGTCTAGCTTGTCGGCTGTTCTACTGGTCGACTCGCTGACTGCCTGTCGGGCGGACTGGCTCACAGTCTAACTAGCCGATGGTCCAAATGCTTAAGTGGTCAACTGGCGCAACCCGTGAACCTGGTCTATAAAGCAAGTACATCTTGTATACAAAATGTGAATGGGGGCTACTTGAGCGTGAAGCGTCCAAGGTACATGGCCATACACTATTCGGATTTACCACCAGGGAAGAGGAACCAGTTGACTAGTGGCATGCCGTATAGAAGGGCAACATGGGATCCATTTGGTTATGTGCCAGACCAGCTGCACTTCAAACCATTTTTACAACCCATGACACAAATACAACAGCAAGAACACAACAATACCAACAACATTAACAACCACAACAACAAGGATTCGATTTGAAGGGGCGGCATGGTCTGGCAATATGAAAGAAATGTTGCTACAATAATCAAAATGCGTTGAACTGCAAAACATATAATTTCACTGTAATTTATTCTTCAGTTATATGCAATTTTTATACCCGGTGCCCATTGGGTACCAAGGGTCTATTGGCTTTGTGACACCACCAAATGAATATAACACCCATAAGGAGTCGTGGCCGACCCCATAAAGTATATATATTCTGACTCAGGATCAATAGCCGAGTCGATTGGACCATGTCCGTCTGCACGTCTGTATGAACACACAGATCTCGGAGTCTACAAGGGCTAGAGACTTCATCTTTTTTGCAAAGAGCTTGTCTTAGTTACAGGCAGATCAAGTTTATTTTGGATTTTTGCCCATCGCCTGCACAAATCGATCAAAACCATTTAGTCCACAGCACCAACACCCACCCAGGCTACATGACTGAATATCGCTATAAGAATATGCTTGTGTGCTAGTGCTAGCGATCAACACAGGCCGTGCTCACGCAGCCGCTGTCAAATCGACAATGACGACTTTTCTACGTTACGCTTTTGCGCTCGGCTTTTTGCTGAAGTGTTTTTTAGTGCCGCAAAAGCATCAAAACTGCTTTTTCTCTATTTGGTGCCTCTATATATTATATGCTTAGTTGTGCAAGTTTAATATAAGTTTTTAAAAGACCTAATTTTCGACAGATCATTTCTAAACAGATTATTATATACTATGATTATATGATCTTTATTATTTATTTTTACATAAAATTGATTTTTTATTGCTAAACTTAAATCATATTAATTTTAAGGGGTAGGAAACAGTAATTTTCCCATAGTGGCTATATGTTATGGTAGTGTGTTTTTGGAATGTATTGATCACTATAAAAATCAGAGTAATATATTATGTTCTCTGTATAATTTAGGGGCTGTTTGGATTAAAGCATATATTGAGTCCAGTTTGCCAATTTATCATCTATAACATTTGGTGGAGTATCTGTAAGTTAAGTATTTTTGGGCATTTCATTCCAGTCTTAAAATCTCAAAACTGACAGAGATTATTTGACTTTGCGTTGCATAACAATTCCGCTGGCAAATTTCCAAAACGTTTCATGCCTATGTTGTACAATTGAAATACAAACACAATTGGCAATTACATGTGCTGCATCACATATGACAAGTGAACACGGAGGTGCAGGGGCTATACAAGTTATAATAAGCATAAGCATAAAAGTTGCATAACACTAATTAATCAAAAATGCTTAGACAAGCAAATATTGCAATTCAAATCGAGGCTTGTCTTTCGTATTTTTTAAAAGCAAAAGGCAAACAGAGAAGGCCACAGAGAGCAAGCACTGAGCTCTGAGCGAAGATCCGATGATAGTGGATAGTGTGCAAAGAGGGGATAGGGGATATTGGCTAAGACTGGATTGTGAAGAGAGTAAGGATTGCAGACAGTGAAGCAGATGGCACTTCCGGCTCGGCACGTTTGCAGAAATAGGCACAACACACACATACGAACACAGTGAGCGTCGCTAGAGGGCGCCAGCCCAAACAACGTTTTGTTAATGAACTTATTTCGCATTTTGAATACAAATGCAGACTCTTCGAAATTGGCTTACTATAATCAACTGCCATTAAACAATCGATGGCGCTAATTGTAAGTAAAATAAGGCCAAAATAGGTGTGGCAATGTGAAGTTGGGCACGACCCGAACGGCAATTCAACTGCAAACGAGCTCATTAATTAATTAAAGTTTTTATAAAGAAAATACGAACCAAAACAAACTAAAACAGTCTACAATTAAGTGTACTCGACTACAATACCACAATATATTGTGACTGTTAAACTCTCTAGATGACCTAGAAAATTGAAAAAGGCTTATAAGCAACCCAAAGACGAGCCGCAACAGCACAAGGACGAGCCGAGACAGTTGCGGAGACGATTGGAGAGAGCAGCGCAAAAGAGAGCAAAAATACAAGAGCTAAGTCAAAAATTAAGTTTTAAATATTTCAAAACAAGCATACTTACATACTTATACTTATTAATAAAAAAAAAAGAATTTAAAATGTTGTTGGAAAAAGTAATTAAGCTCCTGGTGAATCAGACCAAAATTAGCAAGGCAGTCAGGAAAATAGAGGCGTTAGAACTTAGTGATTTAACAGGAGAGGTGATTAGAAAATTAAAAGAGTTCAAACTTAATCATGGTTATTTAATAAAGATAGGAATCATTGATCATGAATACTACAATAAGAAGCATTTTGACAAGATTTGTCAGGTAATACCAGCAATCAAAAAGAAATATGAAGTTCCAGGGACAGCAAAAAAGACTGAAGTGAAAAAAATATCCTTAGACGTAGGGGTAGAATTTGAGTAAAGTGCTGAGATGGATAAAAATCGAATGTTAGATAATTATGCCATGATTCACATAAGATCCAAAAATATTGAAAATCTTTGGCAGAAAACGACACAAAAAGTTATTGATCTCATAATAACGTTTAACGAAGCAATACGAATTTGAAGAATTTGAAGTTAATAATACATTAGAAGCATTAAATATAATGAAAAGCAAAGATAAGAGTTCAGTTGTAAATGTAAAAAGCTGACGATCTGCCTGCATTTCCCAAAATTCAAATACCCATATTTAATGGGGACATAAAAGAATGAGATTTATTTTCAGAACTCGTCTGTTTAAGAGAGGATCTCAGTCCATCAATAAAATTCAATTATTTAAAATCCTCATTAAAAGGGGAAGCAAGAACTATTATTTCACATTTATTATTAGGTTCTGCAAAGAATTTTGAGGCCGCTTGGGATCTCCTAACCAAGCGGTATGATAATAATAGAAAAATATTTTCAGAACAGTTAAATCGATTGATGGATCTGCCAACCTTAAATAACGATTCAGCTAGCCAAATAATAAAGGTTATTTATTCAATAAATAAATCTGTATATTTAATAAAGCCAAATGCAAATTTGTCTGGTAAAATTGACATTATTATGGTTTTGAGGAAATGTAATTGGGAGACTTTCGTATGAGAGTCAGGTCAAAAGACCTAAAGAGATAGTGTTGCTCTCAGACGTAATGGAGTATTTGGAGCAACGATTTAGTTCGCTCAGTTCATTGCAGGAAGGGGAAAAAAAAAAATATAAAGCAGAGTTTAAAAAAGAAAATTGCCCGATATGTAAAATTGCGGGGTATAATCCATTTCTTTGTTATAAATGTAAAAGGATGACGCCCAAGGAAAACGCAGAGATAGCAAAGAAGGTGAACTTATGCTCAAGATGTTTAAAGCATTCTAGCATTGAAACAGCTCACCACACAATGCTTCATTACAATTTGAACATATGAATGACAGAACAAGAAACATTGTTAGCGACAGCAATTATAAAAGTTAAGTCAAATAATAGCTCGTATGAGAATTTAAGACCATTAATTGATACTGGTGCACAAAGCACAATTATTTCAGAGGAAGGGGCGCAAATATTAAAACTGCCTAGAATCAGAGCTCAGATGAAGATTAGTGGAGTTTCTTCAATTTCTCCAATGACATTTAAGCACAAAGTCGATTTAGTAATACAAAATACAAGACTAGAATAATAGGCCACATAATATTGAGGAAATTGTTTTTCTAAAATTAATGAAGGTCCTTCCATTTGACTCGATGGATGTTAAAAAAGCTAAATGGCAGACTTATGTTTTAGCCGACCCTAACTTTGATAAGCCTAGTAGGATAGATATCATTTTAGGTGCTGACATATACACTCACATATGGAAAAATGGTGTTTTTAAGATTGATGGACTTTTAGGACAAAATACATATTTTGGGTGGATTGTATCTGGGTGCACAAAAACTAGAGGTAATAATGATATAGTAACGGCTACTATTGAAATAAAGAATCTAGAACGATTTTGGGAAATCGAGAGTGAGGATGAAGAAAACAAAGAAGAGAAATATTTTGAGGAGACAACAAAAATTGATAAGCAAGGTAGATATGTATGAGGAGAAAAGAGAATTAGGAGATTTAAGACCTGAAGCAAAGCTACAAAATAACAAAAAACATAAAGAAGATTATTCCAAGTTTATGAAAGAATATTTAGAGCTAGGTCACGACATCATGTGGATTGGTCTTCGCATTCAAAAAGATATATTTGATATCTTATTTAAATGGCGTAAATGGTCAGTTGTCATATCAGCGGATATTGAGAAAATGTACCGTCAAATCAATATAAATCAAGGTGATCAAAAATACCTATATATTCTATGGAGGAACTCTCCAAATAAAAAATTAAGA
>JBAMBR010000704.1:0-28893 GCA_037044475.1 Zaprionus obscuricornis
AATACCTCCGAAGTGAGGTCCTGCCGGCGGGATAAAGTGCCACTTAATTCCTTCATTTTCCATGATTGGGGCAATACTATTATTATCTTGGATCGCTTTTTTAAATTGTTCATCTAGCTTTCTTGCTGCCCCAACAAAATTTGTTCCATTTAATTTTTCATTTTTTGAAAATTTCTTTTCTAAATGCAATAGTCTTGCTATTGCTTGAGCTTTAGAGTCTTCTAGATTTTTTTCTTTTTTAAATGGCATTTTAACTTCGTACCTGCCACTTACGTCTATTTTTGTTGTTCTCTCAAAATTTCTTTCGCAAATTTCTGTCTCAATGTCTTTCCCATCTTCTTCTTCAAATTCCTAAAATCTTTCTAAATCTTTAATCTCTATTGTCGTTGCTACTATAGAATTTTTCTCCATGACTTTTGTACATCCTGACACAATCCATCCAAATTCTGTGTTCTGTCCTAAAAGTCCATCAATTTTTGTTATTCCTTTTTTAATAATTTGAGTATATAAATCTATACCAATTATTAGATCTATCCTACTCGGCTGATCAAATTTAGGGTCAGCTAATACATATTGCTTCCATTTATGTTTATTAACATTCATTGCTTCTGCTGGAAGAGCTCTCATTAATTTTGAAACAATGACAGCTTCCGTTCTTAACAGTTCTTTTTTTGGATCTAATGTTTTTATTTGAAGACTTACTCCATGATTTGATATTGATGGGTTCAAATTATTTATTCCGCTTATCTCTGTTTTAGACTGGAATTTTTTTAGTCTTAGTATCTGCACTGCTTCTTCTGATATTATTGTTTTTTGCGCTCCGCAATCTATTAATGCTCTTAGTCTTTCCAATTCCCCACTAGACGATTTTACTAGAATTAGTGCTGTTGCTAAAATAGAAGGCGTTTTAACTAAACACGTGTTTACTCTTAGGTGCAACATCGTATGGTGCAATTTGTTGCATACTGAACACACATTCTCATTCCTGCATTTTTCCTTGTTACTATGATTTAAGCACCTAAGGCATAATTCAAGTTTTTTAGCTGCGTCAATTCTCTGTCCTGGGGTCATATTCTTGAACCTATAGCATGAAAATATCTTATGCCCCTGTCCTTTACATAGTAAGCAATTCTCTGGATTCGGTACGTTTTGTATGTTCGGTATGTTTTGTTTTCTGAAAACTATCTATTCTCCCCTTGCATTGAGTTCAAGGAACTAAACCTCTGTTCCAAATAATCTATCACATCTTTTAGTGATTGGATTTCTTTAGTCCTTTTAACTTGGCTCTCATATAACTGCAGCGCTGTCGTATCGAATTTTCTTAATATTAATTGGGCAAATATTATGTCCACCTCATCTGTCATCCTGGCCTTAGTTTTTATCAAGTGTATTGATTCGTTTATTATGTCAATAAATATTTTTATGTGCTTTGCTGAATCGTTGTTCAGCATTGGTAAATCTGTCAATCGATTCAGCTGTTCTGAAAAAGTCTTCCTATTATTCCCATATCGTTTGGATAGCAACTCCCAAACGATAAAATAGTTCTCTGCAGAACTTGATAACAAATGAGCCACCATGCTCCTTGCCTCTCCTCGCAACAATGATTTCAAATAGTTGAATTTAAGCGAAATGCTTAAATCCTGCCTATTATGAATTATTTCCGAAAATAATTCCGAAAATACATCCCACTCCTTCATGTTTCCATAAAAGGGTGGTACTTGTATTTTCGGTAATATCGGTAACTCTTCCTTGATTTCTATTTTTCCAATTTTGTCTTCTGTTTTATTTTCCTGTAGGATACTTATCGCATTGCCTACATCAAACTCTAGTTCCTTCAACATATTTTCGAATTTTTTGCTTTTTGACTCCATCTTGTCCGTTCTATCTAAAATATTTTTCCATAAAAATTCTAATTTATTTACCCTCATTGTAAATTTCCTATACTTTCCTTGTTCAATATCTATGTCTACCTCTTGTAGGTACTCTCTAATTCTTTCTATTTTCTCATCTACCTCCTTATTCGGAGTTTCCTTTGATACTCCCTCTTTTTCTCCTTTATTCTTTCCTACTTGGTTGACTGTCAGAATCCCATCTCCCTGTGAGTCTTTCTCCTGAATTAAGTTCTTTAACATTTCCTCGCAAATGGAAATATTAATCTCATATTGCTTTGTATTAAAATACTCATGGTCAATTATGCCTATTTTTATTAACTGACTATAATTGTCAGTTAATTTCCCTTTAATTTGCAATATTCTTTTTTCTGCCTCCCTAGTTATCCTAGTAGGCTCTATTTCCCTTATTTCTTGTATTAATTCTTTTTGCTTCTTTAGCAATTCAATCGTTTTCTCAGACAACATTTTTTTTTTCAAATAGTTTTTTCGGATCCTTTATTACAATTTTTTTTTTTCAAACAATTATTTATTTTTTTCAAACAATTCTTTTTTTTTTTTAAAACAATTCTTTTTTTTTTTACAATTTCTTTTCTATACCCAATTTCTTTTAAACTCAAAAATTTTTTTTTAACAATTTTTTTTTTTTATTTTTTCATATTTATTTTTCTTTATTTCATTTCTAATATCTTCTAATGTACGCCGCTTCTTATTCCAGAGAGTCTCCGCGTCTCTCTTCGCTGCTCGTCTGGCTTCTAGTCGGCTTCGTTTGACTTGCAGGGTGGCTTCCACGTCTTTTGGATGGAATACCCACTGTCTATAGCTTATTTCCTCTACTATTTTTTTTTTTTCGACAAAAACTACTCCGTCAATAAGTCAAAAAAAAAAATAAAAAAAATTTGCCGTCCCCTATTCCTTGGGCTCGACTAGGTCTCGCACCTCAGGCTCTTTTCAGACTTGAATGCGAACCCGCTAAGGCTCAGCTCTTTCGGAAATATGGCACCGGCTTGTAAGGCTCGATGGACCAAATGTTGAGTACTGCTCTTCGAATAGTTTAAAGCGGGTAAAGAATTACTGGCTCATCTTAATTCTCGAACAATACTAATTTTATTTCTGAAAATGTTCTTCTTTTATACAGTTTTTGGCTTATGTACTAGCTTAGGTACTAACAAAAATGTCTATTTACTAATATGTAAAAATATGTTGTGTGTAGTAAGTGTAAAAGGGAGGGTGTAAACAATTATTAGGATCTTGTGGTTTTCCCTTTCGATCTTTCAGTGGACTGTATTTGGTTTCGAGCTCAAGTGCTCGTGTGCATTTTAAGATTGTCACATGACCTGGCTATTGGTCCCTTTTCTATTTGTGTATATTTAATATGCGTTCTGCGTACATTGATAATATGGTATGTTATGACTTTGCTGTTGGTCCTTTTTGACATCTGTTATCTATTTAGTTATTTTTATCTGTGTTTGGTATTTCTACCTACTCAGTCGCAGCTGAGCTAGTGTTCATGTTTGAACAAATATAATTACTTAAACACATGAAGAACACATTTTTATATTTGATTTTGATTTGTTTTTTTATTTTGAATGCAAAACTGATATTATTTTACCCTTAAATATTTAAACAAATAATATAAGCGTACAAACTCAACTCGATGACCTTTACAAGATCCAAACGGCGGCCGCAGTCAGCAATGAGTCTGGAGAAACAATTTGTAAGTAAATTCTTTAGTTTCAGTAATTCATCTTTCTAATATACAGTTTGTATATTCTTAGATGCCTCTGGCGCAATCGCCATCACAGAATGTAGGACAAGGTGGCACGGCAGCAATGTTTAGTCTAGAAATTGGTGGACTTGTTACGAATATGCAAAAATCGTTCCTGCAGGACACATCGCCTCCATCATCGATCTGTTCATCGATGAATAATGAGAAAATGAACAGCTCTCTTATTAGTTCTGCTGACTTTACAAATCTCAATTTTTTGCAATCCAGCATAAGTCTTAGGCAAGAAGATTCGTCCGAGTTGATGATGATGAATGAAACAACAACAATAGCAAAAGTGTCAGGAATAGGAGCAGCAACAGAAGTGGAAAACAATGATAGACAATATACGTTGAACGATATGATCAAAGATCGTAAGGCACTCGAATCGTTAACTCTTTCTGGAGACGGTACATTGATTAAGGACTCGCAAATTGGACAAATCGATGATATATCGCTGACAACACTAAGTAAAACAGCATCTGGCAGCAGCACAATGAATAATAGCACTGACAGTGGTTCTCACTATACAAACGAATTGCAACAGCAGCAACCAGAACCGGAACCAGAGCTGCAAAAACATCAGCACGATTACCACCGCAAGCATGCTTTGCGCAAGACAATATTGCTGAGCGATGAAATGATTGGTGATACTGTTATTAATCTCGTTGACAGTTTGACGTCACCCACTGTAGCAGAATTCGTAGTTGTGTCGCCAATTGCAACACCAACTTCAACAACAATTTTAACAACAACAAGCGCAGAAGAAATACCGACAACAACATCTGAATTCAGTGGAAATGCAACATTTAAGTGTCCTTCGGGTCTTATGCTAAACGAGACTGTGGTTTGTCGACAGGTGAACACAACGTATACAGAGGGAATTGGTACGCCCGATGAGATAGCACGCTGTGAGACGCCCGAGAACATAGAGAAAACAATGTCAGCGTTGCAAATGGAATCGACACCATTAACAACAACAAAAACTTTATGTTTTAATCGCAATAATAACAATATTAACAAGAATATCATTACTAAACCATGGAGTTATGTGCCCAATTTAAAAGGTCGTGACGAAGTAATAAACATATCGCCCATTGTTAACGGCGGCAGCATCACAACTACAACAACGGCAGAAGCAGCTGGAATAACAACACCGCTACGAAGAGTTAATCGCTCCTACGATCAATCGACTGTCGAGATAAAGGAGGATCCAAAGCAGGTACCATGGGAATCTGTGGCAACGGGTACAGCATCGTTAGTTCCAACTTTATCTAATACCTTTGTGACGGACTCTATCGAACTATCTGAAGAAATCGGACAACCTGCGGATTGTACCTACAATATGTCTGAGAACCAAAAACAGATACATAGCATTTTGGATCTGGCAGAAGCGGAGGTAGAGCTGATGTCACAGCAGGGTGATGAAGAACAATTCGAACATATGCTTGACGAGCTGGGCAAGGTAAATTCTCTAAATAACGAGCAGCTAAAAATACAAAAATCTCTAGACAGCATTAGGCGTCGGTTTCATAAGGAAGAAGATCAACCTGCTCGGCAAAATGACCAGCAAAATAAATATCATCGGGAACTAGACCAAACGACGTCCAATAGCAGCGTCAGCTGTGAACGTTTGCTTATTCGTCGGAGTCGGCTGTATGATGATATTAATCTAAGTGCCATGCACGAAAGTAGTACCAGCGTAGGTGGACTAAGCACCGCCAGCTGCAATTCAAAATCCTTTATTCTACATCGACGCGACGAAAAGCCGTCGCCAACAGCAGTATCATCAGTAGAATCCTATTTGTCACTGCAAGAGAATGAAGTGAAGAAGAAAGAGATACATCAGACTGAATTAGAGACTAACAGTCCAAACAAGATTACAAAACGTCGAGATCGAGACCGGGAGCGTTTTAAAACAATAAAAATCACAAAAGAAATGCGTATACTTAATGAGCAGTTTGATAATGTTGTAGTGCCTTGCATTGATGATGAAGTGGTGGATCAATTGGAGCCGGTGCGGTCGGTGGAATATGAAGATGAGTGGGAAAAGCAATACCAAAAAGAACGTCAGCAATCTCCACCTGCACGACTATCGCGCCGCGATCAGACGGAGCAAAATCTTGGTGCGGGCAACAATTATTTGACCTATAAAAAACCGAAGGAAAAATCTTTGCTTATGCCACGGCAACAATTACAATCACAAAAACAGCAATATCCACAGCAACATCAGGAACAACAGGATCTGTGCCAGAATCAAATTCAAAGTCATATAGCACGTTCACTCTCTCGACCACGTTATATAAGTGGGCTGCAGAAATTCACTACAGTGAGTAAGGCAACATCTGCTGGCGCTGAACTGAATGCAACAACAAATATAGCAGCAACAACAACGGCTGCAGCTACATCTGGAGAACTAAAAAGTCCAATGGGTATTAAATCAAAATCCTTCCATAATTTGTCTTCAAATATTACCGCTACTGCGGGTTCTGGTCCATCATCATATTTGCCACCACGTCCAAGCTTGGGTAGCGGTGGCTTGCGCAGACCTAGCGCACCACAAACGGCTAACCATAACAGTCGCTGTCAGTCACACATGGTACAAAATGAGGTGTGTAGAATAAATTTATTATTTATTTATGTTAATTTAATCTCGACGATTTAAATCATAGCAGGATGATTCTAGCGCTTTCAAAGTTCCTAAATTGATTAGCGGATTACGAGCTCCGAATACAGTGGGAGGAGCCAAACGTACCCTTGGTAATGGACTGGCGCGTCCTTCATCGGGCTACTATAGTCTAAAACCGGCTGGTGAATTTGAAACTCCGGAGGTAAGTGCTTAAGGGAAAAAAACTAGTTAGTTTAAGTGGTAGAAAAACGATTCGTGTTTTTTTTTTTAATGAGAAGGAATAATTATAATTTAATGAAATTTTTAATGTAGAATAAGCACAAATGGGCAAGTAGTTGTGATTCAAGCTAGACTGCACGCAATATAAGAAAAAGTGGTTTTGATTAAAAGGAATTTCAAACAAAATCGCGGTATTGAACCGACTGAAGCTTACATTAGTGCTCATGCTCAAACTAAGTACGATTTCGTACTTAGCGTACTCAACTATATGATAGCCAGACCTTAAATTTATACCTGTAGTGCACTATTTAATTTTTTAATACTTCTAATGAGGAATAGATCTGTTTAAATTTGATCCAAATAAAATCATAAACACGGAAGTAATGCAACATTCAATTTTCTTGAGTTGCAGCCGGTTAGCTTAACAAGTGTTTCGCATAATAACTTTTCTCATTGAGAATTAAGGGGTTTGGTTTATAAATATGCATTCGACTTCTACACATAATATGGAACAAGAAAGCTAAGTTATCTTCGACGTGTCGAAATTGTCGTACCCTTGCAGTTGTTCATGAATACGGTTCATACAAAATCCTAATTTTCGAGCGATGGTTAGTATGACTACTACATGATATAGTGATCCTATTTGGACCACATTTATATCAGTAAATCTAAATAAAACAACAACAAAAAACACAACAGATTTTTTCCAACCTATAGAAAATCGTACTTTTTTAAGAATTAATTTTTTATAATGAACATCTGTTTGGGTTTATATTTTATATCATAACCTAGAAAAAAAAATTAAACAAGACAACGAAGCCAGGAAACATCGGTATTAGTTCGCTGTCAAGGAGCGTTATTTGCGTGAAGTCATGCAGTATCCGGTTTACAATTAATCGACTAGTTTCATTAAATGTATTGCTTCGTCTTTGTTGACCACAATCTCATTCACACATAAATACGTACTAAATATTAATATTAACAATATCAAATTAAAACAAGCCATGCCCGAAAAGTGTGACTTGAACCCAGAACACTGTACAGGTGATTACGAAAACTTAACTCAGCCAGCAACTCGACTACATTTAAACTAAACAAATATTTAAAATTTCAAAAATCAATATATCGATTATTGAAATTAAATCGAGGAACTCCTAAACAAGATCCTTATAAACAGCACAATTAAAGCTCTGTTGGTCGAATCATCATAATAGAAATATATTATATCAAGTTATAAATTTCAATTCTTTATTTCCAAATTAAAAACATTTGACATAACAAACTCTGGATCTAAATTAATACACCCTCTTCAAGAGTAATATACACAGGATATTTTAGCCTTAAGCAAAGTTTTATTCAAACTGAACAAGTCTTTAAGTGAAACAATTTTACACATTTTAACAAATGAAAAAAATTGGACAAAAAATTGTATAATTAGTAATTGTAAAAAAAATGTTTCCAAATGGTCCCAATAATACGATTTATCAATATCAAAGATGGAATTCATTCATTTGCATTTTATATAGCATTTATAGCATAAAGAACATTTTTTTAATTATTCAATATCGATTGCAGAGTCTTTTATCAGCATCTTCCCGTGGTAGTCTATACTGCAACGACACCAAAACAAATCAAGCTTTTGACATGCAAACGCTAAGCTCAAAGTTGACACAAGTAACAACTGGTTCAACTGGTATAATGAAGCCATCCGGATTGAGGCAACCGACACAATTGAAACGTAGTGGATTGCCACGTCCCTCAAACGTTGCAAGACGTTAATCAATCGAGTTTTGATTATCTCAATTCTGATGGAGGATGCTTGACCTATACAGTCGCAAAATAAATCTATTACGTATATATATATTTATTCGTTTGTTTTGATTGTAATATTTATTTTACACTTTGATATATACAGATTTTGTATTTATTTATTTATTTATATAAAATATAATAAATAAATGAAAACTAATCTAAAACCAAATCACATTTTGCCTTAAAACAAGAATAAAACAAAAAACTTATATTAAGCGCAAAGCAATTAATAATTATAATTTAATTATTTTTGTGTTATATTAATTAATTATATAAAAAACTAATAATAATTTAATGATAAATATTTACGTATTTCATTGTAACTTGGAATTAACAAAATTATTTTCAACAGGCGTATGATGGTTACGAGTGTTATGACTATAAGAAAATCGAATAAATTATAAACTATACGCATACATTAATATATATGTACATTAATATATTCATTACCTATAACGATAAGTTACATATATATATGTTTGTATGTATTTGCTCAGTGGCCAGACCACAGAAAATCATAACATAATTATTAAGAAGCCAATTGGATACGAACAAACAAATAATGTTAAAAAATTGAATATATATATTTATACATATATTCATTTAATAAATATATTAAAAGTTAAGCTAATAGTATGTGTATATACTAACAGTATCTGCAAAATGGTTTTGCCAGCGAATCGCACGATTCAAACTTGTGAAAAAAATACAACAATATTAACTGTATATATAAAAAAAAATTGTTGTAGTATGGCATTTTCTGTCGCATATTGTGCTATATACTTTACGCCTCATTTTTAATTAAGATTTAAGTTCCTAAAAATAAGGAAGACCGAATACTGTGCAAAGCAGACTCGGTTAATGACATTATTCGAAAATATATACTATTTTTTTTGCAACTATCATGTAATGTATTTTGATCATACTGAAGTTTGCCTATGCTTCGCGTCATTATATTACGCACACATTGTACAATAAAGATCGTAGTACCGGTTCGCTCTCTTAAAACGCAACATACAGATGGCAGCACAAATTTGCGCATACCCACAATAACACTTTACATCAAACTTCAAACGCAAATTTTGCAATTATTTATTTTTAATTTTTAAATACATACAGTAAAACTTAAAATCAAACTTCAAACGCAAATTTTTCAATTATACGTATTTTTAAATAAATTTTTCCGGAGGAGCTCTGGAGGATATGTTCCCAGCTGATTTTTGACATTATAATGCAGCTAAACCTGTGTATTGTGACGTATACTTTGGAATTATCTACAAAATGCTGATATAGATACTTTGAAAAAAAATAAAAAAAATTGTGTTTCCCACGCCACACAACTGCTACACAACTCCACACTATTACGCTTCAACTTCAACTTCACTTCACTTCAACCGTGTTTAGCAATGCCAACTACATTTTCTTTGTTGGATGCTTCTACTCTTTTATTCCATACTAAAACTTTTTCTTTGATTCCAAAGATGCAGAACTTACTCCCGTCTGAGAATAGAACATGATTCCAGAAGTTTTGGGCTTTAAAATAAGCAAAAGATTGACCCTGTTGCCTACTGACTTCGGAAATCAGAGATTTTTACGGGCGACTCAGTTATGGTGCCCACGCCGTGCTGTAACCTCCAAAACCGTTTTGGAAAAACTATCCTCTGGGATTGGAGCTGTTCTTCATGGACTGTCATCCTGATATTTCGCCGAATAGCCTTAATAACAGCGTTTTGTTTGCTCTCCGTTAGCAACGCCGGGCGGACAGATCAAGCCTTTGGCAAGATACTGCCGGTAAAGGATCGAGTTCTATCAATTAGGGCAGCAATCTCTCTATAAGATTTTCCATCTAAAAATAGTTTTAAAATGATTTTTCGCTTTACAATAGAAATTTCTGCGCCTTTGTTCTCCATGGTGTAAATCTTTATAATGTGATGCAAAAATGATCAATTGTAAGAAAACCCTATGCCTAGGCAATGTAATTAGCATCGGCGCCTGGAAGTCCGACTATAGTCCCAAAATTTTCCATTCTACCCCAGGTAAAATAACTGTATACAGACTTTTGCGTGTACATATTTTTGTAGTTTAAGTTAAAATTAAACATAAAATATATGGAACTGTTAAACAATTCTGAAAAAATATAGAATTAAAGAGAATAAAATGTAGTTATGTTTAAAAAAATTAGTTTAAAATACATATAAATAGCTGAGAAATTTTCGTTTGAAATTTGATTAATTCTTTTTTCGGTGTAAACAGATTTGTGCTGTGTGTATATTTAATTTTAATTTAATCGCTACAAAAATATGTACACACAAAAGTCTGCGTACAGTTTAAGTGGGGTGGAATGGAAAATTTTGGGATTATAGTCAGACTTCCAGGATGCTAATTATGTTACAGATTTGTGCTGTTGAGTGTATGTATTTTATAAAAAAAAGTAGTTATGTAAAACTTTTCTATCAAAAATGTTTTATTTGGATTAAATTTTGAAAACAATGAAAATTATGATAAATTTTCTAAATTTGATGGGTAGACAAATGGACGGAAAAGGGAAGAGCGGCATTATTATAGAGTATACTTCAGTTAAAATAATAATTTAAATTCTTTTATACAGCATAATTATTATTTGAAAATAAAGGTACATTTATTTAATACAAGAATTATGTGCAAATTACAAAAAAATATATACTTTTGTATAGTATAGTAAAATTCTGAAATTGGAGAGACAGTAGGACAATTTTTATAAAATACATACACTCAACAGCACAAATCTGTAACATAATTAGCATCCTGGAAGTCTGACTATAATCTCAAAATTTTCCATTCCACCGCAGCTAAAAGAACTGTACGCAGACTTTTGCGTGTACATATTTTTGTAGCAGATTAAATTAAAATTAAATATACACACAGCATCAAATCTGCTTACACCGAAAAAAAATAATCAAATTTCAAACGCAAATTTCTCAGCTATTAATTTTTAACTAATTTATACATAACTACATTTTATTCTCTTTAATATTATATTTTTTAGAATTGTTTAACAGATCGATATATTGTATATTTAATTAAGGTAAACTATACAAAAATATGTACACGTAAAAGTCTGTGTACAGTTCTTTTATCTGCGGTGGAATGGAAAATTTTGAGATTATAGTCAGACTTCCAGGCACCGATGCTAATTACGTTGCCTAGGCGACGGGTTTTTTTTACTATTGATCTTCATTTTTGCATCACATTATAAAGATTTACACCATGGAGAAGAAAGGCGCAGAAATTTCTGTTGTGCAGCGAAAAATCATGTTAAAACTATTTTTGGATGGCAAATCTTATAGAGAGATTGGTACCTCATTGGCGGAGCTCACTCCTCCATTCAAATAATAATAAATCACTATAATTTTTCCGGCAGAATTTTGCCAAAGGCTCGATCTGGCCACAGGTCGTTGCTAACGGAGCGCGAACAAAGCGCTGTTATTAAGGCTATTCGACATAATAGCAGGATAACAGCCTTTGAAGCACAGCTCCAAACCCAGAGGATATTTTTTCCAAAACGGTTTCGGAGTATGGGTACCCTAGCAGAGTCGCCCGTAAAATATCTGTGATTTCCGAAGTCAATAGGCAAAAGCGTCTATCTTTTACAAATAAGCTTATTTTAAAGCCCCAGACTTCTGGAATCATGTTCTATTATCAGACGGGAGTAAGTTCTGCATCTTTGGAATCAAAGAAAAAGTTTTAGTATGGAAGAAAAGAGTAGAAGCGTCCAACAAAACAAAATGTAATCGGCATTGCTGAACACGGTTGAAGTGGCATAATAGTGTGGGGGTGTATGGCAGCAAGTGTTGTGGGAAACATAATATTTTATAATCAGTTATGAATCAAGGTATCTATATAAGCATTTTGAAAATCAATTTAATGAATAGAGCCGAAAAATCGGGCCTTACAACATGCACATAATACACAGATTTAGCTGCTTTATAATGTCAAAAATCAGCTGGGAACATATCCTCCAGAGCTCAATGCTATTGACCATTTAAGGGGTTTTCCCGAAAAAAATATCACGAAGCACACAATTACTTTAAAGAATGCTCAAGGTGGTAATAATGGAATGGGAATGGGGCAAAATTACATCAGAGCAAACAATGAAACTTGTAAATTCGATGCCTTAATGCCTTAAGGAAATTTTGAATATAGGGGGATACCCCACAATTCAATAAGAATATAATATCCATTAAATGTAGGTTAAAGTAAGGTGTACCCAGACTTTTGTGTGTGCTATTTTTGGAGTATAAAAACTTTAAATTAAATATAAAATATATCGGATATAGTAGCAAAGAGAATAAAATGTAGTTATATTTAAAAATAAATTAGTTAAAAATCCATATGAGAAATTTTAAAAATAATAATATTAAAGAGAATAAAATGTAGTTATGTTTAAAAAAAATTAGTTACAAATACAATGAATCTTTTATTTTTCGTTGTATACAGATTTGTGTTGTTGAGTGTACACGCAAAAGTCTACGTACACCTTAACACATGGATCAATAAGTCCCAAGACTAACCCAGAGATAGTGCTCGTAATAAACCAGTCACCAGGTCTTTTTAAAGTACTAACCTTTACTTAAAACGTGTTAAAATTTTAAGTCGACCGGAACAGAAACATCGAGATTTGGAGTAAAGTCGTTTTGTAGTTTGTTTAAAAAATGAGAAAAAAAAACCGATGTTTCGTGTTCTGATAAAACATTGTTTTTAATGGCTAAAAACACGGTGCAAGGCGAAACAATGGATTGAAAAATGTTACCCGAGACTCTTGTCCATCAAAAGCAACGATTTGTCGGTGGTTTGCCGAGTTTAAACGTGGTCGTACCGACACAAACGACGCGAAAAGCTCGGGTAGACTTGTTGAAGCCGTTACACCGGAAAATGTGAGTGAAGTGACAAAAATTATAATGAAAGATCGTAAATGAAGCTCCGTGAGATTGCTGAGATGACACAGGTATCATATGGAAGTGTATTTACTATCCTTCATGAAAAATTGAGCATGAAAAAGGTTTTTTCCAGTGGTGCCGCGATTGCTTTCGATGGAACAAAAACAGTAACGAGTCGATGATTCAGAAAGCTGTTTGTTGCTATATACTCGAAAAGATTTCTTGCGTCGTTACGTGACCATGGACGAAACATGGATACATCACTACATTCCAAAGTCGAAGCGGCACTCAAAGTCATTGCGTCAGTTATTTGGGATACGCATGGCGTGATTTTCATTGACCATCTATCTGTACATGCACATGCAGAGAAAACAACAATGCACCCTGCCACAAGTCAATAAAAACAATGATAAAATTGAACGAATTGGGCTTTCATCTGCTTCCCCACCCCCATACTCGCCAGATTTAGCCCCCAGTGACTACTGGCTCTTTGCTGATCTCAAAAAAATGCTTCAGGAAAAAAAAATTTTGGCTCAAAAGAGGAGGTCATCGCTGAACCTGAAGCTTATTTTGAAGTGAAAGATACATGGTATTGGTACAGTAATTTAACCCAATATTCTTACATTTTAATTACAAAAAAAACGTACTTAATTACACAAATAAAACAACGAGACGATAAAAAGAAAATTATGAGCTTTTTTCGAGCAGCAGCTTATTTCGAGCAGTTATTTTATTTTATAATTATTTTATGTTTATAGTTTACTATACCTATGAAACCGGAATTTGCAAATTGGAGGTTACAATTATTAAGTAAAGGGTTGTTAATCCGAAAATATGGTTTTATTTTATTCTTTGGACCTTTTCTAACAAACTTCAATTTGAAGTTTATCAATATTTTATTAATAACACTCATTTTATACACTTTAATCATGACGACTTTTCTTCTAAAAAATAAGGATTTGGCAATATCATTACTGTTTTGCTTTTTTTTTTGAAAGTACTTCGAATTACCCAAAAAACTACAAAAAACACATCCTAAACGAGTAGAACAGTAATCCGTATTCCAAATATGTTTTCTTTACAGTTTTTTTTTATATAGTTTTATGTCCTCTCCAAAAAACGGATGATCTTTTTAATAAGCAACTAAAAATGAATGCGGCTAATTCACAAGACTTGGCTCTCGCGGAAAATATTTTGTGTTCAACGATGGGAATTATTTCGATCATCGTAGGTTAAATAATTTTTTTGTAATAAACATTCAAAAACAAAAAATAATTCCGGTTTCATAGGTATAGACCTAGTAAATTGTTAATTTTTTTGGCATTATGAGTTTTGTATGTTTGCGAGCTTTCCAAAATGGCAAAAGTCTGCGGGTTATTGCAGAAATGGTTTCCTTAAGCCACAGCACGGTGCAATACATCAATCGACTCTTTGTTTGCGAGAATCGTACTAAAAATAAGGCAAAAATGCTCCGAATAAAATTTTCAACTATCACGAGGAGCGTAAAGTCAAGGCAAATCCCAAGCTATCGGCACAAAAGTTAAATGTAGTCCTAACACTGTATGGCGTGTTCCGGGAACAAAATTTTAATGGTCGAGTAGCTCGTAAAAAGCCGTTTATCAGCAAAGAAAAAAATAAGGATGCTCGTTTAAAAATTTGCCAAGGAGTTTCTCATTCGCCCAAATACCTTTTTGGCTCAGATGGACGTCAATATGTCCGGCGGCGACCAAATATCGAGCTAGACAGTAAGCACGTAAAACCGACGGTCAAGCATGGCGCAGGTCATGTTATGACTTGGGCCTGTATGGCGGCATCCGGCGTTGGCAACCTTGTTTTTATTGATGGAATAATGGATGACAATATGTACCTGTCCATTGTGAAACACAACTCTATCTGCAAAGCGCTGAGAATCTGATCTTCCCATCCTTATGCCCATATAGAAGATCCCTTCAAGGCTATAATTGCAACTTATGCTGATGACATTGCTGTATCAAATTATGAACACAGTAGGCAAATCGATACACTAATTTTGTTTTAAAATTATGCTATATAATTATAATTACAACAAGAAAATAATCAAAAAAAAAAAAAAACGCTTTTAAGGCGAGAAAATGCACTGCAGTACTACATTCCATACTACAGCCCATCTTATATAGCTTTTTAACCATAACTAACAGAAAATGCTTAGATTACTTAGTTGGCTATTAATGTTGTAATTATTTGTAGCATAATTTCAGTATATAAAACATAAAAAAAATAAATAAGTCTTAGGCAACTAAACAATCATGAACTACCCTTTGTCCGAACTAGTCGAAGCTAAATAGGAGGGATCAATATGACCGTAATATTCGGGTCCACAAGTTAAAAGTTACAATACACTTGAATACATGGGTATATGGTTGTAATCATTCGGTGAAACATGTCATGTAACATAAGCAGGTGATATACAATTGAACAATGTGAGGCCAAGTGGCCTGTCGACTCAGACTCACCCAGCCTACGTTACACCCCTACTAATGGCAAGCTCACTTTTATTTTAGAGTTTTAAATATATCTATTGTAAATTTCAAACTGATATATTGCTGCATACTGTTTAAAATAAGCTTAATAATTTCACTAAATCATTTGCTAGGAGCATTATGTCAAATACCAAAAAAATTAATTTAATTAAAAACAAAAATGTATGAAATGGGCCCCAAAATTGAAATATAATAAAGTGAAAGTGGCTTCCCCTAGATTTCATACTGGTGGACGCTTTTATCGAGAGAATTTTACCTCTTTAATACACAGCTCACAGCTTAATTTGTGCAAAGGTTAAAAATGTTATGATAGCTATTCCGCGAAACTATAGCAGGTAGAAACAAGTTGTCTTTTAACTAATTTATTTAATTACTTTTTAAAATAAAAAAAAATAAAACTACTGCCTTTTTTCATGCTATTTCGTGCATGACAGTTCCTAAATATATTTTCCGGGCGACACCAAGCACTGGCTTGTTAACGCCTCCCGTCCAACCGACGGAGGGGCGCGCCGCCTAACGGGCTGCCCAAGTGGTAATTTTTATTGTAATCACAGGTTATTCTAAATGGATTATATACAGCAAAATCAGTATTACTGTAAGCTAAATGTGGCTTATAAGCAAGATAGTCAATTTCGCCATTGATCAGAAAATTACCCCAATCTTAGTTGTTCGATCAGAAAGAGAAGCCAGATTAATTAGTAATAGGCTATTACGATAGGCAGGAAGTTACATGTTAGTATTCCAATTAAGACCACGAAGTGCAAAGAGAAGGAACTATTTTTGGACCGAATCAATCCGATATTGATACTACATTGAAGAAGTCAAGAAGTCTACCATATCGTTCGTAGTCTTACTTGATGGAAGAGTTCAATGATGCAGGATTAAACAAGTAAGAAAGTTATAGTCGAGTGTGCTCGACTATATAATACTCGGTGCCCAAAGTTATATTATATATTTATTTTGCTCGTGCTGCGCACTCGCCAATTTTAAGTTAATATAAAAAAAAAAATTTAAAAAACAAAAAAATCGTCTCGGGAATCGAACCGCGGACCTCATGCGAGTTCAACCCTCTAACCAATGAGCCACGCACTTCACAAGTGTGAGAAACACTGAGTAAATGTTGCCGTCGTATGGGGTGAGAACAGCAAGCAAGCGTACGCCTCTCAACTTTTGAAATTTGAAATGTGTATAACTTCCATGTTTATTATCCAATCTGTACCAAATTTGTACACAACGTTGTACAAAATTCAGTCCTGTAGCTTGGCTGGATTTGCTTAAAATCGTTTTTATCGATTTGTGGAGGTGGAGGGGGGCGTGGCAAAAATCCAAAATAAACTTGATCTGCCTGCAAACACTACAAACACTATGCAAAATGAAGTCTCTATCTCTTATAGTCTCCGAGATCTGTGTGTTCATACGGACGTACAGACGGACAGCCGGACAGACGGACATGCTCCAATCGACTCGGCTGTTGATCCTGAGTCAGAATTTATATACTTTATGGGGTCGGCCACGCCTCCTTATGGATGTTACATACATTTGCTCTTGTCACTAACCCAATATACTCTTGGTACCCATAGGGCACCGAGTATAAAAACCATTTCGGATTCCTAAGAAACTGAAGTCTTCACATGCTCAAATATTTTTGATAGCAAAATTTGTTTAAATTAATAAAGTTGAAACGTGCAACATAGAGTAGTCTGAGGAGGATCCAGATTTCTTTATCTTTTTATACAATTTATACTTTCTATTCCTCAAACTAGACAATTTTCTAGTAAACCACAATAGTTTTTTGCATCTGTGTGGAGAATTAGATGGAACACACTGAGGTCATAAGGAGTTTAATTAAGAATTTAGAAATTGGAGTTCCGAAAACAATGAACTCGCTTTCCTGAATCAGTATTCATATCTAAAACAGGGGTTGCAAGTCAATCAACAACTACAAGGTAGGGTGGTGAAGAGCTACAGGGGAGGAAATTGGATCAGTACGGGATACTGATGAGATTGATGATTCAGAAACATAAACCAAATCAATAAAACGATTTAAAGAGTTATGAATGCAACAAATATTAGAGCCACATTCAATTTCTTCAGCGCATGGACAGTTTTAAGTATACCACCATCATGTCTAAAGACAGAGAGAATTTGTTATATAGAAGTTGTTTCAGTAAAGATTAATATATTATGAGGAAGAACTAAGAGGTAAGAAAGTTTACTACAAAGTCCTCTTACATTCTGACAGCCAAGTAGGAGAGGGGATACAAGTTGTTTGGCTTATCAGTTTAGAGCTATAGCAGGGATTCTTTCTGTTCTTAATTTCAAATTTTTTACGAGCACATGCTCTGGCGAATGTATGTAATGTCCTCAGTATAATTGATATTAAATTATTACCCTTAAAATTGACTTTATGTTTAGGTCTGAAACAAAAACCTTTTTTCGGTGGAAAAGCTGTTATAGGCTTATGAGTAGCTATTGAGCTTCATTAGCTTCATTATCGGTCATTAAAACAGGAATTGGGGACAAGAAAGACATTAAATTATTATTCTTTATATTGGTATCCGACACTTTTGGATCGACAATTTTAAGTTAATTTCAACAAAGCAAACTTGATCTGCCTGCAACTAATACAAGCACTTTGGAAAAAAATTGGAAAAAAATGAGATCTGTGTGTTCATACGAACGGACAGGCGGACATGCTCCAATCGACTCGGCTATTGATCCTGAGTCTGAATATATATACTTTATGGGGACGGTCACGCCTCCTTGTGGGTGTTACATACATTTGCTGCTGTCACAAAGTCAATATACTCTTGGTACCCAATGGGCACCGAGTATAAAAACTGAATTTTCAACAAAAAAAGGTCAATATGAGTATACTAGAATGCCTTTTGGCCTAAAAAATGCACCCGCTACATTTCAGCGATGTTTGAATAATAATATTCTTCATGATACAATAGGATATACAGATTTTGAAAAAAGTTTGATATAACAGCTAATGCTAGCAATTATGGTTTAGGAGCTGTCTTAGCCCAAGAAAGGAATTATTAGCCATAGTGTGGTCCACTAAACATTTCCGTCTTTATCTATTTGGAAGTATCCATTCATAAACCACTAGTTTGGCTACACAAAATGAAATTATGAAAATGAAAAACATATCTTAGTCAATATGATTATGGTATAAATTAAATTAAAGGCAAAGAAAATGATGTAACATACTCTCTGTAAAAAAAAATTAAATGACCAACAATTAGAAGAAACATTTCAAATCGAAGATGATTTGCAAAGTACAAAGTACAAGTACAACAACTTTTCGAAGAGCGAATATCTCCCCAATAAAAGGAGGGCAAGGCGGACGTCGACTCTTATCGCAACGCAATAATGCACATTTTTCATTTGTTTCACCAGATCCAAAAACAACAACATGTCAGGGAGTGAGCGGCCTTTTATTCCTATTCTTCTCAACTCGGACTCAGCAATTTTAAATGCAACCGGAAGCCCGCTTACGCCATCTAATCCGATACAAAGCTGAAGTGCAGAAGTTTCTGCACTCTCACCATTACCAGCACCATTCTTTTACTTTGAGTCAGCCAATTTCGATTGTAACAACAACTACAACGTTAATGACCGCCGCTACTACAACCAACTATTAGTTGATTGTGCCTAATCAGCAGTCTCGAGATCATCGGTGACAAATTAGAGGAGGAGCCTAAAGAAGAAGTAATAAATACAGCGCCAAAGCCTAACCCACCCCCTATCTTTATAAGGGACTCTACCTGCGCATCAACCATTGAAAGAGCCAATCAATTAATTGGAAAAGACAATTTTTATGCGTCCCTAATAAGCAAGGGATATATAAGAGAAGTCAAACTCCAGGTAAACAAAGCTGCAAAGGTCTATAAGTTTTACATGGAATGTTCCACCAAGGGATTACAACCATGGTACCCATATAGACATACGGTGGGTTTGATTTAATGTGCCAACCAGCGCCCTGTCGAGATGTTGGTAGAGGCCTTCATCTGTACAGTACCAATTTGAATGCACACTATCGGGTGTGCATTCCCTCTTGGTGGGGGCGATGCATCTAGCAACTTCTTTGGTGATATTCCAAGACCCGCCAACCACACGAGTAAAGTCAGTTTTCGCTTTTCAGCGCGGGACTGACAGCCCTCGTATCTCACTCAGTCGCCTCATACGACAAGCAGAGATTTGCTGTGGTAATATTCTAAGACCCGCCAACCACACGGGTGAGCAAAAAGATACAATGCAAAAACAAACAAGTAAAAAAGTTATAGTCGAGTATGCTCGGCTATTTAATACTCGGTGCCCAACTCTTTACAGTAGGCAAGCGTACGCTATAGAGACGCCTCTTAATATTGGTATTTTAAATGTGTATAACTTCCATGTTAATAATCCGATCTGTACCAAATTTGTACACAACGCCTAGACAAACATATTCTAACTATGTACCAAAATTCAGTCATGTAGCTTGACTGGGTGTGGGTGCTGTGGTGTGTTCAACATGGTTTTCATCGATTTGTGGAGGCGATGGGGGGCGTGGCAAAAATCCAAAATAAACTTGATCTGCCTGCAAATAGTACAAGTACTTTGCAAAAATGAAGTCTCTAGCTCTTATAGTCTCCGAGATCTGTGTGTTCATACGGACGTACAGACGGACAGCCGGACAGACGGACATGCTCCAATCGACTCGGCTGTTGATCCTGAGTCAGAATTTATATACTTTATGGGGTCGGCCACGCCTCCTTATGGATGTTACATACATTTGCTCTTGTCACTAACCCAATATACTCTTGGTACCAAATGGGCACTGAGTATAAAAATGCGCTAACTGTGGTGGACCCCACACGGCTAACTACAGAGGATGTCCAGTATATAAGGATTTGAAGAGCCGCTCAACTAAAACAGCAACTAATGTACAACCACCATTCATAGTATCTCAAACAACTCCCTCGGTCTTCTACGGTAGATCCATCAGATTATCGCTTACTTTCTCAAATACTGTTCAAGCTTTATCATATGCAAACGCATACAAAAAACAATGCAAGATCTGCTAAGCAACCAAAACATGCTACTACAGATGATAGCATCGCAACAACAAAAACCATAAATGGATACTCTAAATATATGCTTCTGGAATATTCTAATGGCATTTCGCAGCACACAAATGAACTTAAACAATTTCTAGATGATCATAATATTGACTTTATGCTACTATCAGAAACTCATTTAACTAACAAACACATTTTTAATATATCTGGCTACATATTCCACAGCACAAATCATCCAGACGGCAAGGCTCACGGAGGAACTGGTATCCTGATAAAACAACGCATGAAACATCAGTCTCTCCAGGGATTTGCAACAATTCAGCTACAGGCAACTACCTTAGGAATTCACACATACGGAGGAATCCTAAAGATTCTTGCAATTCTTTAATTCTCTGGGCGATCGATTTATCGCAACGCCAAACATACTCACTGGGGCTCTCGCCTAATTAATCCAAAGGGTGGGCAACTGTATAATGTCCTAATTAATCCTGTAAATCAACTCGGATTCTCAACACCGGATAAGTCTACATATTGGCCTGCGGATCCACGAAAAAAACCAGACCCTTTTGATTTTGCGAACACAAGAAAAGTTGCCGGAAACCTCTAAACCTTACGTCAGATTACTCAGCGGTTCT
The DNA here is from genome assembly GCA_037044475.1 of Zaprionus obscuricornis. Taxonomy (NCBI): domain Eukaryota; kingdom Metazoa; phylum Arthropoda; class Insecta; order Diptera; family Drosophilidae; genus Zaprionus; species Zaprionus obscuricornis. Next base: position 21,451 of record JBAMBR010000704.1, read on the forward strand.
TCTTAGAGCACACCAATACGTTAAAAATCAAAACGAAACAATTTTCTCACTACAAGGAGAACTGACTGGCTTAAATAAAACAGGTATATAAGCTCCCATATAAGCATAAATCCTGAATTCAATAATACCACGGACATTGATAACAAAATTTGGGAGGCCATAATGTCATGAGCCGATAAACTTTCAACGCCAAAAACAACAGCTACATCCAACATTTTGACTAATGCTATTTTGGAAAGCCTGGTACAAGAGAAAAGACGACTTCGACGTGGCTAGCTCAAACCTATAAAAATAACATAACAGCCCCTCTGCTCTGCAATTTTTCTGGATTTATCCTAGGTGTTACACCCAGTGTGGCTGCAAGGACTTATCCATAAAATCAAAATCTTACTCCCCAAAACGTACACGACCTGCTGGAAATATATCTGTAAGAAATACGGTTCACTTTCAAATACAAGAATTTTCAAACGGATTTTCTAGGTGCCACGCTCTATCTTTTATACACTGTAGGTATCCCGAAAGACCATCGATTGACAGTATCAACATTTGCCGCCGACACAGCCATATTAGCTCGATCGAAATGTCCAATGAAAGTGCCAATAATTTTAGCTGCCCATCTCCTATTTATAGAAAAGTGGATGGCTGATTGGCGCATAAAGGACAACGAAAGTAAATGTAAACATATTACATTTACATTATATAGACGTAATTGTCCTTCTATATCTCTTAACAACATTCCAATTCCTTCTATGACTGAGGTAGCTTATATGGGAGTACACATGGATAGGCGACTCATCTGGCGAAAACATATTAATCTTAAGTCACGAGAACTGCACTTTCTTATTAACAAACAGTTCGCATATTGATTTAAATCCTGTACTCAACGTTGAAGCTGATATCGACAACTTTGTGAATACAATGGAGTCCGCCTTTGTCTCCGCTGCTCGCGTTTCAACTTCGCAAACCTCACACGCGCCTAACATGAAGAACATGACAAATCAAGAAATCGAGCACCGACAGAAACTGTGGCGCCTATAAGAAATCTAGCAGGCGGCTGGCCCCACAGTGATGAAGATAGAACAGAACACCTAAAAAATGTGTTCCAGCCAAATCCTGCCACAAATTCATTCACATTCATTCATTCCGCCTATAACAAATGACCATCAACTTCAAAGTGAGCCACTGCACTGCAATATTTTTAGATGTATCCCAAGCATTCGATCGTTTGGTTGAAGGTCTAATGCACAAGATCAGAACAACGCTTCCTAACAATACGCTACTGGAATCTTACCTATTCGACAGGAAATTCGCGTTGGGTGCAATTTTAATGTGTCTGACGATTACGCAATTGCAGCTGGAACAATTACTATCCGACTGGCATATAAAAGTAAACGAACAAAAATGCAAGCATGTTACGTTTACCCTAAACAGGCAAAACTGCCCACCGTTCAGACTAAACAATGTCGCACTCCCGCAAGCGAACGAAGGACAGAAGGCTCACCTTATCGACAGAAGGCTCACTTATCAATGCTCGGTATCCTCTTAGCCTCGCATACAAGGTCCTGCTCCACAACTCTGTACTCAAGCCTACCTGAAGCTATGGCTCCCAGTAATGGGGGAACGGTAGCAGTAGCTATGGTGCATTCGTAACGAAAATATACAGAAAGACCTCAATATTAAACCAGAGATGAAATAGCCCAACAGACGGAGAAATACCAAAGCAAGCTTTCCTCGCACCCTGACGCCTACACGGCTGTGTAGCCGTTCCGGTCTTAGACATAACGGCCCACAACCCAGCGATAGAATCTACCGCCGTGTAATTCTAAATCAGTTTAATTGTACTGTTACTTAATGTTTAGTTATAAGATATAATAAATTATTGTTAGTCTCCAATTAAATGAAGATTCAATAAATAAATCGCAAAGTACAAAAAAAAAATAACTTACCCCTCTAGAATCTCTGAAGAGGATAGCTGCATGATGCGGGTCTAGAGTGCCATCACCACGATAGCTTCGACCTGCAGCACCAACAGAAGCGCGTCGTTTCTCTAAATCCGCTGAAGCACGTCGCATATGAGCACCTAATAAATAAAACAGATAATCAATATTTAAAATTATTTCTTTTTCGAAAACTTGTATACAAGTAGAAATTGGAGTATAGTAAATATGTAAATAGCAAGTACCCGGTTAATTTAGTTAGATTTTTACCTTCTTTAACAATACGATCATAGATTTTATATGTTGCACCACAATCATTTAAAATTTGATTTGGTCTGCTTAGCGTATTTACATCGAGGCTTTTGGAACGAGTACGGAAATTTTGCTGTGGATCATTCTGTGGTGATGTGCAAACACTTTGTGCATCATGTTGCTTTCTTGGCCAGACGTGCATCTTTTTACCAAAATGTTTTAATAGCTCCTGAATAGAGTGATGATGATGATGATGATGGTGGTGGTGCTTGTGTTTATGACCATCCTTATGTGGTGATTGCTCTTGAGCATTTCCAGGCTCCGGTTCATCAACACTAAGACTTTTGGCAAAGGATGAGTTGTCAAAACGATGTCGATCAACTGATGGGCCCCCCATTACCGCCATACTAGCGCTGTCACTGCTATTCATTGATTGTCCCGATTCTCCAGCAGTATAATCATCCAATGATGTAGCCGCAGCGCTTACCCTATGAAATATGGATATGGCAGTGGGTCGCTCGCAATTGCGGTGTTGTCCTGTGGCCCCTGTATGCGTAAAATACTGATGATCCGCCTGACTTTCATAAATATCATCGAGATCATGTGGAAAATAACCGCCAGAAGGTTGGGTCATTGGTGGTGAACCAAAGTCGGGTGCACCTCGACGCATAGACTGTAAAAATTTCTTTTGGTTATTTTGGAGTTCATTAGGAATTAATTTGAATAAATGTTCACTTTTTCACTACAGAGTCTTATTGATTATCATCAGTAGCCGTCTCACAATCTGTCTGTTTGTCCGTTTCGTATATGTTGTATCCTTAACCGTATAGCATGGATGCAACTTATTACTGCAGGTTGCTTAAATTATAATTCGGAACAATTAGTTTAAAATTGAGTTTTTGTATCAAATAATTTTTGGTTTGTTGAGTTATTTATTTGATATTTATAGACGAAGTATTTAGGTTTAGTAAGACTAAGCAATTCTAAGATTTGACTTAATCAAATATTCGGTCGCTACTGAGTTTAAATATTTTTATTTTTTTAGAGTTATGTAGTGTTTAAGTAAAACATATAAATAATATTATCTCTGCTTACGCCATAGACAGCCGGACTGTGAGATCTTTCGAAGAAGCTGCGCTTAGACGATGGTGTACGCTTTAGGCTGCCAGAAACACCGGATCCGCTGATATAACAACTATCATAGGAAACACAACTGGCTGCGTTCTGTCCTCCAACAGATGGGCTTTGGTGATGAGTAAGCGAATTATTGTAATTATGGTGATTGGCCAATGATTTGATAGCATCCGGAACAGCTTGGGGCTGTGAATGTCTCTCCGTCTGCCACTGTACATATGCCCCACTTGTTATACAGCTCGTTGTTGAAATATTTGACTTGTTTGAATTGCTGCTAGAGCTGCTCGACGAGTCAACACTGTACATGTTATGATTTTGGAGAGGCGACGGTTCATTTTGCCCATAACCATAGACATTTCTTACATTATTTTGTTGGGACCAGCTATCGGTGCTGTTACCGTTACCGCTTAATTGCTTTTCTACAGCATGTTGTCGATATAAATGTGTAATTCCGTGCATTTTCGAGTTATTGTTTAATATGTTGTCAAATTATTTTTACACTTATACAATGTATTTTGAAAAATAAAGGATCCGACTTTATATATTTTTACTTTATTTTCTCCGGTTTTTTATTGTTGTCAGCGCGCATGTTTGTTTAAATATTTTAATATTAAACTTTGCTCTTCTTTTTCTAGTCTTTCCTTTGAGGGGAAAGTCATTAAAGTCACAAAATTCACTATAAATAAACAAATGATTTATGTTCACGTTATGGGTTGCACGTTGTGCTTTTTGTAAGTTTTTCTCTGAATCGCATAGAAAATCGTAATAGTAATAGTTGGTTGAATGCACTTAATTTAAGTCAAAGCTGCAAACGACATTGTTGTTTCTGTGGCGTCGTATACCAGAGCTAAAGCCGTTATATATGCTTTGATTTTTATGAACTGCATCCATTGAAAGTGGTTAGAACTGGGTATATAAGGTTCTGGAAATGTATATATATATATATAACTTGTAGAAGGATGGAAGACCACAAACAGTATATCTTTATGTCTGTCTGTTAAATTGTGTTCACCTAAACTTTAAGAGTTGGAGTGGCCAGGTATATCTGTTTACACAAGCGTCATTCTCAAGGGTATTAAATCTTCGACAACTGTGATTTAAGATTTATTTCTTCTATTTTTATTTAGCGCTTACAAGCTGAGTTTATTCAGTCGAGCATCAATTGAACTCTACTGAATTGAAGTTAAGCACGTGGATATTTGTTTTCTTTTATTCTCAGTCTGTCTTGGAAATTTTTAACCAGAGGTTGTGTTTGCTCACCGTATGTGTTTCGCACAAATGTACACACAAATTTTGGATCAGTTTACTGAACATTAACATGAATAACCATTATTGCAAATAAAGAAAAGGAAACAAATTGGTAGTTACTTAACTTCAATTCAGTAGAGTTCAATTGATGCTCGACTGAATAAACTCAGCTTGTAAGCGCTAAATAAAAATAGAAGAAATAAATCTTAAATCACAGTTGTCGAAGATTTAATACCCTTGAGAATGACGCTTGTGTAAACAGATATACCTGGCCACTCCAACTCTTAAAGTTTAGGTGAACACAATTTAACAGACAGACATAAAGATATACTGTTTGTGGTCTTCCATCCTTCTACAAGTTATATATATATATATACATTTCCAGAACCTTATATACCCAGTTCTAACCACTTTCAATGGATGCAGTTCATAAAAATCAAAGCATATATAACGGCTTTAGCTCTGGTATACGACGCCACAGAAACAACAATGTCGTTTGCAGCTTTGACTTAAATTAAGTGCATTCAACCAACTTATTTTTCAAAATACATTGTATAAGTGTAAAAATAATTTGACAACATATTAAACAATAACTCGAAAATGCACGGAATTACACATTTATATCGACAACATGCTGTAGAAAAGCAATTAAGCGGTAACGGTAACAGCACCGATAGCTGGTCCCAACAAAATAATGTAAGAAATGTCTATGGTTATGGGCAAAATGAACCGTCGCCTCTCCAAAATCATAACATGTACAGTGTTGACTCGTCGAGCAGCTCTAGCAGCAATTCAAACAAGTCAAATATTTCAACAACGAGCTGTATAACAAGTGGGGCATATGTACAGTGGCAGACGGAGAGACATTCACAGCCCCAAGCTGTTCCGGATGCTATCAAATCATTGGCCAATCACCATAATTACAATAATTCGCTTACTCATCACCAAAGCCCATCTGTTGGAGGACAGAACGCAGCCAGTTGTGTTTCCTATGATAGTTGTTATATCAGCGGATCCGGTGTTTCTGGCAGCCTAAAGCGTACACCATCGTCTAAGCGCAGCTTCTTCGAAAGATCTCACAGTCCGGCTGTCTATGGCGTAAGCAGAGATAATATTATTTATATGTTTTACTTAAACACTACATAACTCTAAAAAAATAAAAATATTTAAACTCAGTAGCGACCGAATATTTGATTAAGTCAAATCTTAGAATTGCTTAGTCTTACTAAACCTAAATACTTCGTCTATAAATATCAAATAAATAACTCAACAAACCAAAAATTATTTGATACAAAAACTCAATTTTAAACTAATTGTTCCGAATTATAATTTAAGCAACCTGCAGTAATAAGTTGCATCCATGCTATACGGTTAAGGATACAACATATACGAAACGGACAAACAGACAGATTGTGAGACGGCTACTGATGATAATCAATAAGACTCTGTAGTGAAAAAGTGAACATTTATTCAAATTAATTCCTAATGAACTCCAAAATAACCAAAAGAAATTTTTACAGTCTATGCGTCGAGGTGCACCCGACTTTGGTTCACCACCAATGACCCAACCTTCTGGCGGTTATTTTCCACATGATCTCGATGATATTTATGAAAGTCAGGCGGATCATCAGTATTTTACGCATACAGGGGCCACAGGACAACACCGCAATTGCGAGCGACCCACTGCCATATCCATATTTCATAGGGTAAGCGCTGCGGCTACATCATTGGATGATTATACTGCTGGAGAATCGGGACAATCAATGAATAGCAGTGACAGCGCTAGTATGGCGGTAATGGGGGGCCCATCAGTTGATCGACATCGTTTTGACAACTCATCCTTTGCCAAAAGTCTTAGTGTTGATGAACCGGAGCCTGGAAATGCTCAAGAGCAATCACCACATAAGGATGGTCATAAACACAAGCACCACCACCATCATCATCATCATCATCACTCTATTCAGGAGCTATTAAAACATTTTGGTAAAAAGATGCACGTCTGGCCAAGAAAGCAACATGATGCACAAAGTGTTTGCACATCACCACAGAATGATCCACAGCAAAATTTCCGTACTCGTTCCAAAAGCCTCGATGTAAATACGCTAAGCAGACCAAATCAAATTTTAAATGATTGTGGTGCAACATATAAAATCTATGATCGTATTGTTAAAGAAGGTAAAAATCTAACTAAATTAACCGGGTACTTGCTATTTACATATTTACTATACTCCAATTTCTACTTGTATACAAGTTTTCGAAAAAGAAATAATTTTAAATATTGATTATCTGTTTTATTTATTAGGTGCTCATATGCGACGTGCTTCAGCGGATTTAGAGAAACGACGCGCTTCTGTTGGTGCTGCAGGTCGAAGCTATCGTGGTGATGGCACTCTAGACCCGCATCATGCAGCTATCCTCTTCAGAGATTCTAGAGGGGTAAGTTATTTTTTTTTTGTACTTTGCGATTTATTTATTGAATCTTCATTTAATTGGAGACTAACAATAATTTATTATATCTTATAACTAAACATTAAGTAACAGTACAATTAAACTGATTTAGAATTACACGGCGGTAGATTCTATCGCTGGGTTGTGGGCCGTTATGTCTAAGACCGGAACGGCTACACAGCCGTGTAGGCGTCAGGGTGCGAGGAAAGCTTGCTTTGGTATTTCTCCGTCTGTTGGGCTATTTCATCTCTGGTTTAATATTGAGGTCTTTCTGTATATTTTCGTTACGAATGCACCATAGCTACTGCTACCGTTCCCCCATTACTGGGAGCCATAGCTTCAGGTAGGCTTGAGTACAGAGTTGTGGAGCAGGACCTTGTATGCGAGGCTAAGAGGATACCGAGCATTGATAAGTGAGCCTTCT